>JANIJG010023019.1:72465-112588 GCA_024611175.1 Megaceryle torquata
TACATCAAATATATTATTACATCAAATTTAATTGCTGTGCACCTACTGGAATTTTTTTTATTTTTTTTCTAAAAACCCCAACATATAACTCTTTGAGGGGTAAATCACATTGGCTTTCCTCTAGGAATAGGTAAACAGGGCACATGGAAGCTTTTCCTCTTTCTTAGCACTAGAGAGGCTGATACATCTCCCAGAAAAACTGGGCTTGTTTTAACTAATGTTGTTTTAATTGTTTTACTTAATGCCCCATGACAGTAGAGGTCATGGCCCTTGGTAGCATATTGACATATTCTCTAATTAAATGTTTTAAGACAATATATTTTATTTATTTGAAACTTAACAGCCTGTACTCAGAAGGTGAAGATGTGATCTAATATTCTCTTCTGCCCTTAAAATTTATGAAACTATGAATTTATCCAGGTCTATTGATTTGAAAATACACCCCATTTTAGATAGTTTAGGCTCAAAGGAGAAAATGCATCTCCAAACAATACAATGCAGGATGCATTTGTTCTTCTGCATAATCACTGTCCCCTCTTATATTTAGAAAACAGAAGCACAGAGATTAAGCAAATTAATCACAGTCGCCAAGGGCCATCCACATTTCAGAAGGGAAGAAGCAATAGAAACAATATTTAAACTACTTCTTTTGGAAGAGACTTTGGAGTCCTTGATGGAGAAGGCAAGAAGATTTGAAGCTTGGTGGTATCTTAGGTATCATTAGGATACACAAAAAAATGTGTACCTTCTGTTCCATGGAAGTAAATCGGCAAAATGAATCAGGGCAAGAACTGGACCTTGACCACAAGACTGAGTAAACAACTTCCCAGCTTGATTAAGGATAAGGAGAAGATTAAGTATATTTTAAAAAATAAATCTAGAATATAGTCAGGAAAATAATAATTTTGATTTTGTATCTCTCTAGATATCTCTAAAATTATTGTAATTTAATTATTCACATGTTTGGATTGTTCAGGATTTTTTCTTTATTTAGTTTTCCCTTAGTTATTTTGCTGGTTTAGTGATAACTAGGCTAACCAAGGGTGTCTGATGAGGCAGATGGGGGACTAAATCATTCTCACAGTGGTTAGTATTTTAGTCTTTCTCTAGAACCTCAGTACAAGAAGTGAAGAAGGACCTCATCCTACCAGTAAGATGCCTGGGGATAAAGGGTCTAACTATGGAAACAGTGCACCACTGACTAGCATTGTCCAAAAGCAAGAGTTTTCTTGAGACATATTTCCACTATATATATAATATTCTTTATCTCATTTGATACATGTCATTTTGTGATGCTGAAAATCCTCTAAACAGAGAAATTAAATAATTTATAAGTAAGTACATTGTCCATGCAATGTCATGACATACACATTTTTCTCTCTAACTAGATTTATTCAGATGTTCTGACAGAGGGGTTTACACCCTGCCGTGTCTTTCCAGCTTGAAAAATATGCAGCATAGAATTGTTCTTTTAAGTAACAGGTCCCTATCAAAATAAATTGGCTAATTTATAGAGCTGGGTTTTGTAGCAGGAGTGTTTAAACAAGTGCAGTGAAACCTCAGCCAGCTGATCTATGCATCTTTTAACAGAAGGACCTGAGGGAAATCTCCAGTGCTACACAAGGGATTTTAGTATTGCTGGATGTTAGCACTTTCAACAAACACAGCAAACACACTTAAAGCTATCACAAA
The DNA here is from genome assembly GCA_024611175.1 of Megaceryle torquata. NCBI lineage: Eukaryota > Metazoa > Chordata > Aves > Coraciiformes > Cerylidae > Megaceryle > Megaceryle torquata. The sequence goes on from JANIJG010023019.1 coordinate 74,158, forward strand.
TATCATAAATGAAGTCAGTCATGCTTAATAGATATTTTGATTTCCTTAAAAATATTTCTGCCAGCCTATATCACTTGCAGGCCTGAACACAGTAGTGGCTTCTAGCTTCTGAGTTTTGGTGTGTCCCCATTACAATGTGAACACCTTGAAAAAAACAACAGTGCATCATGGGTCACTTCTGTTAAACATACAGACTATGGCTGATGCCTTCATGTGTGCTCCAAGTGATTGCATTTATTTCTGCTTGCATGAGTACTTCTAAAAGCCTTTTAAATAATTCTAGGAATTGCTGATGAGACCAAAACATAAAAGAGTTAGTCTCCTCATGGGCATTTCAGTGGAGCCTGGCAGATAGCAACCCGTGTTTCAGGCTGAAAAACAGTGAGGAGGGGGGCAAACATTTGCATCTGTCTGGTGTTTGCTGTATAATGGCATTTCAGAAGAGCTCAGTATCAGCTTAACACAGCTCCCATAAAATATTGCCAACTTCTTAACCACAGCCATAGCTGTGGTAGCTGATCTCTCTGCAGTCACTACAGCAGAATCAAGTCTGTAAGGAAACATATGCCTGTAGAGGGAGAAAATAGTATAATGATGTAGCAGTCATCACAAAGTCCCTCTGTTAATTTGCCTTCCAAGATCCCAAGGAACATCTATCTGTAAATTACATTAATGCTAATCTGTTGGAAACACAGATGAAAAGTGACAGATCACTTTTCTTTTGGTCTCCTTTCTTTTAGGTACTCTCTTCAGATAATCGGCTCCACATTCCTTGACAGGGCCCTTACTCTACTCTTTCTGACCCAACTCAAAATAGATGTTGTTCCAGACAACATAAAGAAGCCCAGATATGAGCAAGCAACTACAGGAGCTGGGCTAAATCACATGGTGATCCTTTGCTTACATGCCACATCCCTTGGCACATCCTCAATCTTCCATCAGTTTCTGTTTCTCATTTTGCAGGCTCTCCAAGGCAAACAGTGTTTGCACAGAGACCAGTGTAATGGGACCTTGATCTTGATTTGAATTAAGAATAATTGTCACTAACATAAATTTGGCATCTCTGATTTTGAATCTTATCCAGTTTTGGATCTTTCATTTTGACAAGGCCTTTCCAGAGCTTCACCATAAGCATCCCTGGGTAGAAGCCCAGGGTTGAGCACTGGAGACGAGCCAAAGACCTGCTAGTCCAGATGTAAACATGCTTCTAACGGAACCGCAGTGACACCACTTGGTATTCAAGGTTTGTTTGCTACAGTTCACTTTAAGGTCAAATTTTGCATTTTTTCATGCCTAGAATCTCCTCTACTTCTTGTTAGAAGGAAATGAAATATTAAATAGCAACCTCCCCACCCCACGCTTTGAAACAGAGCTGAGCAAGGAGAACATTTCAATGGATGTGATTACTCACCAGGCTGAACACCTCATTATGTGAGATTTACATTTGAGCTAACGTATACTGCTTGCAAATTGTATACAAAGTTGGAATCCTGCTTAGTTTTCTGCTGTGCTTACCAATAAATTATAATGCCTTTCACTGTTTCTCATCTAAGCCTTTTAATGAACATTGTAAACAAGGACTGCATGTATGGAAATTGTTGTTCATTGATAGGAGTTTAAATGGCATATAGCAGGCAAGGGAATGAATTTAGATCAAGATATCAATTAATTTATTATATATTCATCTATTCTAAAAACAAAGAATGGATTTGTTACACTGATCAGAATGCTTTGCTTATCGCCTGAATTTGTTAATCCAGTAACATCAGAAAATCAGATGAATAAGGTACCAGTGAGTCTCAAGAAAGGAAGATGCTTTGATCAAGTGTGGATTCTGACATCCAGAAAAAAAAAATCCATACTTGAAGCATTATAGAAACAATGAGTGTGGTCATTTGCTACTTTTTGGCAGAAAGAGAGACATTGTGGATTCTTCAAAGAAAAGGCAATTAAAAAAAAAAAAAAGGTTAAATAGATGGACATGCAAAGAAAAGGTGTGAAAGAATATGTGTCTGAAAAATGACTGGTGCACTTGTAAGTTTGAGCAAATAAAGAGAGTGCACAAGTGTTTGAAGAGAGGGGGACAATTTTCCAGAGTTACCCCTGTAGAAAGTAGGTAATATTTTAATTGGTGGGACTCAGTTATGAATGGGTAAAACTTGTACCTTTCAGTGACAAGATGTATTAGTCTGCACAATCTGAAGTTTCTGAACTGCAGGATGCCAGGGTGTAATGAGAAATAAGCATGAAAAAATTCACCCTTCAATTTCCCCAGTGAAATTAGTCATCCCACCAACCACTGTCCCCTTGTTTGAACAACTGGAAACATTCCTGGCTAAAGCTTTGTGGGGATTAATATCCCTTTGAAAGGGACATAGACTGTCTGATCACAGCTGTATCTCACACATCCCCAAAGCCTAATGGGGCACCACGATTTCACACTAGCTGAAGATCTATCTGGTCCTGTGGTTAGCTTGGTTCTTGGGATTTGTAAGACACTAAAGAGCACAAGTACTGCATCTTGGCTGAAGTAGCTAATTTTCTATTGCTACCCCAGGGTCAGGTTCTAGCTGATAAAAGCAGAGTTCACTTCTGCCTCAATAGTTACCTCAGGTCACATCCAGTAATTGCTAATACTTTCAATCTGGAAATTACTCCATCCAGTAACACTGGGGTGCAGAGCATAACACACCTATTCTTCACTAGGCCACCGATGTTTCCATCTAAACTATTTATCTTGATGTAAAAACACACCTTTTCTATAACAAAGAGATAGCTCCAGACCAAAGAGAATGAACCCATCTGCTGACAGCGTGATATTTTTAAACAGTGCTGTTAGTGTAGGATTTGCTGACTTCTGTTTACTTCAGAAAAAGGCTGGGAAGGCAGAGTGGGAGCTGTTAACCTTTTGCTTCTGTTTGCTGGGATTGAAGGAAATATGGGAGACTGACTCAGCAAATTTGAAAAATACATATTAAATCTCCCTTTTCCTCCCCCAAAACCTCCAGGTTCTGCACTGCATGAGAATGTGGAGGAAGGCTGCTCTGTTGCCCTTGCCATGGTTGAGATGGTGCTCGAGAAGGAGGCATTTGGAGCACTGCAGCACCATAGCTCTGACTTATGTCATCCCACCGGTGGGACTGCTCAACATCCGCCCATTCGGCTGAGAGACACAGGCATCTGCCAAGTGACTGATGCAGTGATGTGGCTGCTGCTCCGCTTTGCAATATGCTGTCAGGGACTAACAGCCCTCTCCTGTATTCCCAGCCCGTTCCTATAAAATTACCCTGGGGATGGCAGTTTGCAATTCCAGAATGTGTAGGTTGCATATATACCATTTATCAAGCAGCTGTGCCAGGGAATGCTGTATGCAGGAATTCATTCAGCCAAATGGTTATAATGGTCCTCAACGTGACCCTGCTAAGGCAAATGTCTATCCTTGGACCTAAGGGTTTCTTCTCATTAGACAAAGAATGAAAAGCAAAATGAACTGAAGAGAGAAGAAATCACTTCTCCAAATGACTGGAAGAAACCCCTATTCCTTACGTTTCATTATGCAGCTCTGTTGAAAAATTACAGCTGCAACATATTGATGCTATGCTTTCTGCTCCATGACTCTGAGCTGGACTCATATTGAAGTTGTTCAAAAACTGGTAACACTAATATGACCCACTCAGGAGGTTAAGAGGACTTGCACACATTCATGGAGGAGAACTGCAGGGAAACTGTCATTAAAGTCAGAGACAACACATTTGGACATTGAAGCCAGTGAGCCAAGAAGCAGCTGGAGCTGTGGGAGTGTTTTGGGAAAGTATGACTTTACGCTTGACCGGGTGAAATCCTCATTTTTAAGGCATTTGCCATTGGTTACTGTCAGAGATAGGATACTGAGCTGGATAAACCCTTTGACCTAGATCAGTCTGAATGCTTTTATACCCCTATGTATTCATGGGGCTGACTGCATTAAAATCCATATGCATGTGAAGAATGAATTAAAGCTCTGCAACTCTTCTGGCCCTTAATTCTTTAGATATTTCACTTTACTAATTTTAGTCTTATAGTAATACCATTTAGAAACCTGTCTTTGAATTCATACAAATACTCACCTCATTCACTGCATGGTCTCAGTTCCTATTTACCCTCATCATTTGTACACAGAACTGATTACAACTTGATTATTTTGCCATAGGTTGATACCACAGTGCGTGCATCAATTCCCACATGCACTACATACATTAATGAATAACATGACCTTACTGAGATTGTTATGGGTATTGCACCGATTTTATGTCAGGGAAATTGAGGCAAAAACAAATCTAGTTTTAAAATATCATCAGGATCCATCAGTGAGCACTTGGCATTGACCAGGCCTTGCTCTTCTTTTGCTTAAAGCCTGATATCAACCAATATATGCGTATGTCATACTTTGAGGATTCATACCTTGGGTGTTAGACCAAGACACAGAAGCAGTAAGCTGTGCAAACTAATAGGCATCTTTTAAAATATGTTGTTTTCTCAGTTTTGAAGGTAGTACAAGACTGCTGCTTTTCCTACGAGCCCTAGACTCCTTCCCATGTTGCTTTTCATCCTTTTCAAGAGGCAGGGCTGCTACCAACACAGGCCACGTTCCTTGAAGAGCTATGATTCACCCCCTGAAACACTGGCCAGAGGACCTCGTGAGGAGCTGGAATTAGACCAACAAGCTCTTTCCCAGTTTCTTCAAGCTGCTTCTCATAAAACCTGGTGAAGTGGTTGTATATAAAGCACAAGATGAGCTTTCTTTTCATGGCAAAATTCCCATAGACATCTGATATGCCCAGTGTTGGCATTAAAAATATGAGTGGGTTGGTTGTGGGGGACTTAAAAAAAGCCTTTTGCAGTTAGCATTTAGCAGCTCATTAATGTATCTGAAACCTGACCTTTCACAGTCTGTCTCAGGGCGGTATAATTAAGCTTTCACTTAATTATTATGCTGACTAAACCCACTGTAGCCTTAAAACAATATATGAGAAACACTTCTGTTTTGCTCAGAATATCATCAGAAGCAATGAGCCAGCTGGCTGCCCACCCTTTTCTCAGTATAATTTTGAATATCCATAATTTCAACTGCAAATACTTTTGAACATGAAATTAGTTTGAATGTGTACTTTCCTAATACCTCAAGAAGGAAAAGAGTGGGAAGAGGACTGGAGATGGAGTGCATTCTCTGATGAATCTTTTGTTGTGTATAGGTGCCTACAGAGGTCATTGGAAATTCCTAATCTAAAGCCATTCTAATGAATTAGATATTTCTATGGTTCAATTTCTGTCACAGAGGCCAGATGGTGTAAGCTAAGCATCGTTATGCTATTTTACCTGTTTAGACTCCAAAGTAGAATGGCCCCATCCAAACCCTAATTTGCACCTGGGAGTTATTTGGGAAAGTGCCATGGGCAGGGCAATATCATTCCAGAGAGTGTGCAAATAATTTAATACCATATGGACAATCACAGTCCTGGCCCTGTTCTATTTTCTAGAAAAGGCTTTAGCCAAAGGGAGATGCTGTTCTGCCACTGTGCACATGCCAGAACCAGATAGATGCTTAGTTTCCTGGTTCTAGCAAGATACCTGAGTTTCATGTTTGTATCTGTAATCATGGCTGAGGACTTTTAAAACCTTTGTGGACATTGAAGCAAGCACAATATGCTAATTCAGTTTATCATTCTTTTATAGAGATGGCCGCACTGGTTGAAAGTACTGACAGCTGTACTGGTGGGAGGGAGAGGAGCTGCCTTACTTCATAGGATAACTGACACAATAGTGTATCACTAGTGCCAGCTTTAGGACCAAACCTTCACCTGTTCTGAGACCACCACTCCCATCTGAATTTACATTCATTAATTTCTCCAACCATTAAGAAACAGGAGTTTTTCATGGTAATAAGAACAGGGGAGATGATGTCTGCCCCTCTTTTAATCTAATGTGCTGATTCAGCTATCTTTCTTCTCTAAAAAGCCTGATGGTAATAGGAGATTACCCCTTATAAGAAGCCTAGTGCTGTGAAAAGAAAAGGAGGAATGAGGAAATTGCTTGATTCAACTCCTTCAAACACTCTGGTTTTAGTGCTTTTGGTGCACTTCAAAATATTTCATCATCAGTCATTGCAATGGGTGTAAAGGAGCAGTAACCAGAGCCCAGACTACAGACCACATTTGAGTGCTTGGTAAATGTAACTGAGAGATGTAAAAAATCTAGAGAGAAGTAGACTGTTACCAAAAGGGAGCTTTGCTTGCTAAGCTCTGAAGAAAGGTAATTATAATCTCCACCAGAAGCAAGGTGCTGGCTGTTCTCAATGAATCACTGATCTCATGGCATGCTTCTTTTTATTACTTTTATGTCAGCAAAGCTTTGTGAGTAGCACTTCATAATGTGCTCTCAGTACATTGAATTTACTCAGAAAAGCAAATAACAATAAATATAAAATGAGCAAACTATATATATAAATCACTGCAATTTAAATGTGGGACACAATGCAAATTTATGTTTTGTTTTAGAAAGAAATTTTAAGATTACTTACCTCCTACAGGAACCTATAAATCAGTTTGTTTTAGATGATTGCTTCTGAGAATGTTGCCCATTTATCCAAACTATGACATCACAAATTGCTATTTCCCTTCAGTTCTAAAGAACTAAAAGTGATTTTAGATATTGTCATGAGTTATCATTATAAGACTGAGAGAAATTTTTACAGTTTGAGTCTGTATCTCTCAAGCTGATAAATGATTCTTATACTGATGTTTTCATTCATAAGGCTCCAACTGCACTGTGCAAACTGAAAACATTGCTAAATACAAGCCAGAGCACTAGGGCTGAAGTTAAAAATGTAACATCAAGCAATATTAACATTAATTTTTTTTACAACAACATTATCTGGGGTCTGTAAGATGTACCCTGTGTCTTCCAAAGTATATTTTTCAAGAGAAGCAGTAAATTACTGAATTAAATATTTACCCATAAAAACTTACTACATAATCTGGATTTTAGAACACCTTTTTAAAATCTAGTCTTATTCTTCCATATGCAATATTAATATTAAATATTTTTTCATTTTAAATGGGAAGGTGAAAGTTTTATGTAGTCGTGCTCTCTATACACTGAGATCTGAGTCTCTTAACACTAGGTTACTGCAGCCCTGAGCTGGTTTCTCAGGATTTGCAGCATCACCTAGGATTCCTCTAACAGCTCCAGTTTCTGGTGTCTGACTGTGCAAGAATCCTGATTCTCAGCTGAGCAAAATGTGTTTTCTATGCTGTTAGTTCACAAATAAAAACCCAGCTTCTGACACCAGATTACCAGGAAAGCATAAACCAACCACAAATGCTACTTTATTTTTCTCTCTTCTCTTCCCATTTGCCACTCTCAGAAATTTAAAGCCAATTTCATGATGACTTCTACTACAAAACTGTCACCCTATCTAAATTTTTTCTGGTCAGTTCAGTTAAATTGTAAGTGGTTCATATGCTTCTGCATAAATTCCACTAACCCAGAATTATCTTATTTCTAACTAGCAGCTCTTCACTGTCTTAGAAGTTATCTATGGAATGAAAGAGGTCTCTTTCTTTTAGTGTATTTTTTTTTCTTCCCTTTATGTTGGTTAAGCAGTAAAACACATAACTTCACCTAAACTGCTACAGTTTCATCTGGTAATGCCTCACAGAATCCATATTAAAAGTGATATTGGTTTTATAGGGCACTGTTCTTAATGAGAGGTATTTACCACGCTGAGCAGAGGCCACAGGTTTCCTCAGTGTCTCCTTCCAGGGCAAGGCAGGAAAGGAGCTTTTTTCTTACTTAGTCTGTCCCATAATGCCTGGCCAGCATGGCCATACCTGTCAGACCTTCTCTAAATGAACTACGTCACCTCAGGGGGAGACGTGGAAGCCTGTGGACTAAAGATGGGATTTGGAGCAAGATGCCATCCCTCCAACTTTGGTGTGTCATCCCACGGCTTGTCACAGACAGGCCTGACATTCCTCTCCAAGTCTAAGCCAATTTAGCCTGTCTAACTGGAGATCTACAAGTGTTCCTCTCCTTCCATTGACTTAGAGGGAGTTCTAGAAGACAGAGCTTCAGATGTAGACAGTTATGATAGGTGGGATGAGTTCAGGTGTGTGTAAAGACCAAGATTATCTCTTAGGAATTGTCTTATTTAGTGAGTAGGTGTTTGTACTGAAGCCAAGGGGGTGGCTGACAAAGCTGGATTTCCACACTATGAATTGATCAGTCAGATTGTCACTTTTTGGCTGTTATGTGTTTGGGGTTGTTTCTGTGGAGTATTTTGAGACCTTATAAAAATATGTGCTGATAGGTACTGCAAGGTATTGTGGACTTGAGTTATTTCTGTTAGGAGGTCTGCCTTCTCTATGCCAACAATAGCTAGAAGAGATGCCCTTGCATAGCAAAGAGGATAATATCTGATTATCAGGGAATAAACCTGTAGCGTCAGCAGATCACACAAACACTATGGTTGCAAACTGCCAAGAAGCTTGTAATCCATTAATTTCCTCATAAACCATATTGCAAAAAACCTCTTCTTTGCCTTTGGCACTAGCAGAATGATGATGGCAGATTTTATTACTTCTGGAACAGTAAAATGGGAGCTGGTGTGTCCAAGCAGACTTGACAGCAGCCCAGATGAAGGCAGGGTGTGCTTATGTATCTCCTCTCTGCCTGCTTCCTAGGCATTCAACTATGAACTAAGTAGAACAGAAAACAAAATGTTCGTTCTCATATTGACTCTTTAATATCTTTTTTTTTTTCTTTTATTTGACATAGGTGATGGAGAGACTTTTCTCAATTGCTTTTCACGGATTTGTTTGTTCAGGTATAACTTTCTTCCTCTCCAGTGTCTATTCACTGGTAAAATGGTGCTCAGTGTCCCTGGCACTTGGCGATTCTCATTGCAGTGATTGTGACAGTTCAGCAGGAAACTCAGTTCCAGCCTTGCTGTGAATCATTGCACTTCTGTGACCCTCTTTTTTTGCCTGCAAATGCAAAAATCTTAATGATGGTCTGTTAGACCCAAGCTTCTCCTTAAACAGAAGACAAACTTCTGATGGAAGTTGCAAGCTTTTATTCAAAGTAAGTAACAATTTTCAGTCCTTAGGCTATGAGGGTGAAAAACCTAAACTGAAAAATACAGGTATAGAAGTTACTGAAGGCAAGAGTCTTGTTTTGGCTATTGTTTCAGATTTGTTAGCTGGAGAACCTGTTCACACAGTAATTAACCCCACAAACATTATCCCTTTCAAAAGGATCTTGGAGATCTATTCTAACCTGTACAGGTACAGTTTGACTTGAATACCTACTCGAAGATGCAGCTAATGAAAATGGGCTAGCTGCAAAGCTTTTTATTGTGGTTATAGTTATATATATATATATTTATAGAGAGATTTTTATCACAGATTTTGAACTATCCCACCATGTCTCAACACTCCTTCCCATCCCCTTCTTATTTTTTACTAAAGTAGACAAATACTTCAACCTTGTTGATAAGTATTCAGCATCCATAGAAATGTTTTAGGCTTATTTGAGAGCAGATTTGAAACAATAAGGAATCTTGGTGGGAATTTTTTTCTAACCTTACTATTTCAGGACTGAATTGTTGCCACTATATCTCACTTTATTTGCTGTCTTGTACAGTAAGTCGTGTATTTTTGTTGGGTTTGTTTTTTGGTTTGGGTTGTTTGTTTTTTTTTTTTTCATTTGATATAAATTCACAGAATCCAAACATATCCAACTAATGAATTTTTTGTTTTGTAAAAACACATACATCTTTCCCATTCCTGTTCTTAGGAGTTGGCTTTAAAAATGCTTTTTAAATGCATAGACCAAGTGAGATGAGAAAAAGTGAGAGAACAGAGAATGACTGTCTGGTCTGGGGATTATGTCACTCATCTAGGACGGAATCCAATGATATCTCAATTCAATCGCTGATTCAACAAATATTGTCAGGGCAGACTAATGGTGCCTAGACAGTCACTATCTCACCCCCAAGTGCTCCTGTTGTTTCATGATGCATAGACTGTGCTGGTCTGTGAACCAAGTGGGCACTGATGATCTCAGGCAGACAGGGGAATTAACCCTGGATCTGGATCTAAGCAAATGTAGGTGCTTTATCCATTGATCTACTGACAGGAATAAGATATTTCTAATTATAGGTTAATACAGTTTTTCCTTTTTCCTTTGCTTTACTATTCCTCCCACCCCCCCAAGGCTCTAAAAAAGTGCTTTGATTCAGATCAAACTGAACAATTTTTGTCAAAGTAATTTTTTTCACCATTTTAGCAGGAAAAAGGTGGAAAGTTAGATACAAGTTTTTTTCTGACTTGAATCTGAATTTTACAAATCTTTGAAGAAGTTTTCCTGTAGAAAATCCTTAGGTGCTTAAATGTTAGTTGATAGACTTTAAAGAAACTTTGAAATGAACTTCAAAGAAGTGTTTAGAGGACTGAAGAAGAACCTAGACATTTCTCTGTCAAAGAAAACCCTCAGTAAACACTAACTTTCACATGAATTAAATGTTTTTATACATGCAGTCCTAGTCTAACAGGTCTTACATGCTCAGCTTGTTCACATTAATTTTTCAGTCCGTAATTAAGTAAATGTGAAAGAATCAGCCAATGCTCCCTCAATTTCCACCCCTGGCTGTTTTCTTTACAAGGGTGTACATGGTGTGCCCTGATATTTCTTGTTTACTTTTCAAAACACCAAGCTAAAGATAGGCCCCTAAGCCTCCTCTATAGATAAAAAAAAAAGATCAATTAGATTTTAACACTGATGTGATTGATTGATTGTCATCTGGGGACACCCACCACATACCTCTGACAATTGTGGGAGTTTAGAAATTTCCTTTTCAGACTGCTAGCTGTAGATGAGATAACATAGAGACTTTAGGCACTCTTAACATTAAAATGGCAATTAAAAATGTATGTATACATCTAAAATGGCTAAGAGACATCTAAGTAAGTTCTCCATCTACCTCAAAGGCATTTTTGAAAATCCTGCTGTGTGTCCCTCTATAGACATAGTAACATTTGTCAGTTCTCCTTTAGACACTTCTGAAATTTCATCTGGTGGACAATAAGTTCTTCATGGGACAGTAATATGCCCTTGTGGTCAGGAAGGCCAATGGTATCCTGGGGTGAATAAAGAAAAGTGTGGCCATCAGGTTGAAGGAGGTTCTCCTCCCCCTCTACTCTGCACTAGTGAGACCACATCTGGAGTATTGTGTTCAGTTCTGGTCTCCCCAGTTCAGGAGGGATGGGGAAATACTGGAGAGAGTCCAACAGAGAGCTATGAAGATAATGAAGGGACTGGACCATCTCTCTGATGAGGAAAGGCTGAGAGCACTGGAGCTGTTTAGCCTGGAGAAGAGAAGACTGAGAGGGGATCTTATGAATGTTTACAAATCTCTGAAGGGTGACTGTGAAGTAGAAGGGGCCAGGCTCTTTTTAGTTGTGTCCTGTGATAGGACAAGAGGTAATGGTAACAACGTGAAACACAGAAAGTACCACCTCAACAGGACAAAAAACTTTTTCACTGTGTGAGTGTCAGAGACTAGACCAGGCTGCACAGAGAGGTTGTGGAGTCTCCTTCTCTAGAAACTGTCAAGGTCCTCCTGGATCTGTTCCTGTGTGTCCTGCACTGGGTGATCCTGCTCTGGCGGGGGGGTTGGACTCAATGATCTTCAGAGGTCCCTTCCAACCCCTACCCTTCTAAGATTCTATGATCTATGTTCAACTTCACAAATGTCACCCTATGAATTCTCCTGAGAACTATTTTAAACTAAAAAAAAATCTGAGAAAGTACAGACAATCTATATACAGAGAAAGATGAGCACTAAACTTATTTAGTTTTTATACATCTTTCTAGTTGCCAAAATCTCTGTTGGAAGCCAGCTTACAATTCAGTGCAGGTTTCATGTAATGAAATACTATGATTAGGAATTGATACTGAGAAGTCCACCATGATAGTACTAGGGGAAAAAAGAAAAGTTGAACAATGTAGACATTTATTTCATAACATATTTAGCAGATAAGCATTAAGAGTGAAGCCTTGGGCTTTCAAAAATACTAGCCATTAATTTTCATATTAAGTCCTAAGGACTTTGGGTCTTCATAAACAATTTTACTGAAAGCTTCTTTTTGCTCTAAAGTGGCTTTTGAATTTCATGTTTTTTCTGTAAATCAAAAGGCTGATCCCTATCTCTTTCACATCAGTGGAGCTGAATGATCGTGGCAGTCTGAGTACTAGTGTAAGTGCTAGGGAAATCAGGCTGATAACATCAATGCAGAATGGGATTAACTGAGAAATATTGACCATGATAGACACAGACATAGAACTGATTCAGGAAGAGGGAATCCCTCAAGGCTGTGAGTAATTTCTCCTGGTGGCAAGACTTCCATCACAAATTCTGATACATATGCCTCATATCATAAACAATATGACATTTTCCTAAGAAATGTACCACACATTAAACCAAGACATTTGCCATGTGCAACACATAAAAAGCACACAAAAAAAGACTAATGATCTGGCATCCATTATTTATAGGAAAATGAAAATAAATACAAGAATCACTAAAAAAAATTCACTTCATGTGTATTTACATTAAACTTTTTGTTTCTACTCCATCAGGGAAGGATATTATATTGATTGGTGTGACCTATTCTTGACAATTACATGTTAGCTGTTTTTTATGACCTTATTACCCTGCCAGGGTTTGCAAAGTGATTTTCCAATAATCTTTTTATCTATCTTTAAGACTTTCACACTTCAGTTGCCTGGTCTGTAAGTTTCTGGATCCTACTTTTTTTTCTGCTATTTAAAGATAAGTATTATGTTTACCTGCTCCCATCTCTGGGGATCTCTGGGTCCTGCCCTGGACTCCATGAGTTCTAAGGCAAAGATCATTAAATTTTACAAGATTATTTGGGATAGTCTCTTGAACCTTTGGAAAATAAATTTCATCACAGTCTGCTGTCTTGGAGACATTTATCTTACCTGACAATATACAGTTACCCAAAATTGGTAGGGATTCCAATTGGATGCCTAAATGTAGGTGTCCAGGAATGTGTATTCAAGATATCCAAATGTGACAGACAGGATTCATACTCTTACATAATTAAATTTAATTCTGAAATTGGAATTTATTTATTGATTCAAAAACCCACAGAAAAGGGAAGGATTCAGATGCAGATTCAGGCAAGTAAATTTCGGTATCTACAGTAAGTATGAACCTGGGAGGTAAGTATTAATGATCTCATCATAGTCAGTGGAAGCCCTTTCAATAGTCAGTAAAATCTATACAACTATTCAACACATCCTGAAGACCGTAAATACTTTTTGATCAGCTGAAAAATTCTCTTGGCTATGTTTCTTTACTAGTGATGAAAACCAGTTGTGGAAATGTAGACAGATATCTTTGAGCATCTGACACAGAGACAAAGGTAAGATAGAATGACACAGGGTCTCTTCATGGTCTTTTGATTTCGCACCTGGAGGGCAGACAGAGTATATCCCAGGGCTTCTTAAATACCTGCATTTAAGAAGCTGAATCCCACCTTTGACCTCTGTTGATACAGTGAGAATCAATAAAGCCTTATCTTGATTCAGGTGCCACTGGGTAGGCAGCTCATGCCATTAAAAGATGTCCTAGGGTATACAGCATAGTGGGTTTCTACCTGTGATTTAAGAAAAGCATGGGTTTTCCAAAGGTCCCTAAAATAATGTCCCTTAACATGATTCAAGCAACAACAGACACTGCTATTCAAGTAATAGAATCAAATTCTGTTGCACAAGATATGTGAATGTCTACTATTCCTAAGTACAATTCTTTCCCCTCGTTTCCCCCCCCCCCTTTTTTTTAAAATTTATTTATTTTTCAAATATGACTTTTACTGTAATACCATTCCTCCTTAAAGAAAGCTTCTCTTTTAGAGTAATCCTATTGTAACATTTACTTAAAATTATGGGGATGCTAGGGAAAATGTGATGGTAACCATCCAGGTCTTGTCTGTTCCTCCAGAGCTCAAGCTGGCTTTTAATCACCTTGGCCCTCTCTTTGAAAGCCTGTATTTTCAAATTGGTCTAGATACTTTGTTAGTGTTATGATTGGTACATTCTTATTCCACCTGCTCCCACTCAGATGAAGTATTAGTTGTCATGACATACCCATTGTTAGACTATTTACTACTCATTTACCAGTGTGTAATATTGTGGAACTCTGTATTTATTCTCTTCTTCACTTAAAAGATAAAACTGTAAGATTATGATATTTCCTGTCATTATATAAAGTGGTCAGAAAACCCCCATGTAGTAATTTTCTGTTCTTTTGGTCTACTTTGACTTCCATTTATTTGCCAGTGATTACTTTAGTGCCCATTTCCAATTGATCATGTGTCCTATATTCATATATAGTTAGGTGACCCAGCAAATAATCCCCTTTATTAGCACTAGTTAACACTTATTCTCACTGTATTATCACCTTCTTTTGTAGTATCCAAATCTCTTTATATTTTATTGAAATAGAAACAAGATAACTCAGAGCTGGATCTAACATGCATGGAGGTATCTTTTTGCCACTCTCTCTACTGAAGTGTTTTATAGATTATTAATGCATGAATTCTTAAAGCTATGTTATAAAGTAATCTTCAGTGTGTACTACTATATCAGTAAATGAAACAACACCCTGCAACGAGCACTGCAAATCTATTTGCTCTGTTTCTGGTTGACAGAGAGGTTCCTGGCACAGGTTTGGTCTGGGACAAATAGCATTCTCACATAGTTCCCAGGCACAGTTTAGGATGTATTATCAGCTAGGAACTATTCCCTGTTGGGAATTTGGATACGGCTGCTCTCTTTGGAAGACTAGGAAAATTGAAATATATGGATGTTGTCAGATAATGCCAGCTGGCCTCCAGGATAAAAAAAAAATCAAAATCAAAATAAAAAAAAAAAATCAATGGCATAATCTTGGTAACAACTACTTCTTCCAGTGGATAGTAGATATAATATATCTACTTAAATAAATACTTAAGACATTGAGAATCCAAGCTACAAATTATTATATATTTTTTTCTTCCTTGCTACATATAGATTTTAATTAGAATTAAATAGACTCTATTTTCTTCCTTGGAATTTCATGCATTTACAAAACATCTGGAGTGAGTTTCATCTGAACACATATAACTCCGACCTACCTGTTTAGACATTCTTTTTAGTCCATGAAAGAGAACTGCTTTTAATGGACAATTCCTTTCCGTCTAGGAGGGCTTCTAATTCAGGACAGATGAGTTACGACTCATCAGTGCGTATTTCATCCCACTGATTACAAAGGGAATCTATGATGACATGCTGAGGGAACCAGCTCAGACAGCTATATTGTGCATAGCTCAGACTTTATTTCTTTTGGTTTCTGTATGTTTCAGGATTTTAATTTTGCCTGCTAATTTGATTTTTACAAAGTCTCTACTTCTCAAGCATCATAATAAGAGTTGTCATCATAATACTGAAGCCAAGAGAATTAAAGAGGCAACACAAGTTGGTTGTCTTTCTGGTTTTCTATGATAACAAATGGTTTATTTTCTGTAATTCCCTTTTAGTCTAAAAAAAATAATAAAAAAAAATTAAAAAAAAATCCTTCATCTGGGTGCCTTATTTCCATCTTGTTTGTCTTGTTTACACTTTGCACAGGAATGATGATTGATACATGTATTACCTGCTCTCCTTTAAAGTTTTCTCTCTACCTGTTCAATGTTGTAATTATTTTGTTTCAGAGTCTGACTAAAAATTTGTAGATGAAGACCAAAGAGCTTTGACATAATAAACTTCTCCTTGGAGTAGGAAATTCAATCACATATTAATAAACACTCTCAATTCACTCCTTGCCTTTAAGCTCTTGAATATTTTTCCCCTATTAGTCAACAGAGACTCCCAAATTGTCTCAATCCAATTGCTTGTTCAGATTGTCCGAAAAAAACCCCCCACAATTCAGTAATTCTATGCTTTTTCTCCCCATAACTGATCAATAAAGGTATCTAAAAAAGCTTCTAATCTTTCCTAAATCTTCTAAGGTGCACAGGAACTAAACCCTCACGTTACCAGTGGTATAAGATACCCAAATACTTTTGAGGTTTTACTTTTTGGGGTTTTGTGATATTCAATTATCTTTCCTGGATTGAATGACATTTTCTTATTTGACTTGAACTACTCAAGAAGATTGTTCTTTTATATATATTTTGCTTGCTTTTTGCCAGATGGGCAAATAGTAAACAGCTTTTCAAGCTTAGACATGGCCCCTTGGCAGAATTTAAAAACAAGTGAACTCTTCTGCAAAGAGGTTGCAGTGTTCTGCGATGGAGAAATTTGTCAGTTACCATTTAAAATAGAGGGAATAGATGCAAATCTCATGCAATACCTGATGCTGTTTCCTCTGATTAATTTTTCCCATTTTGTCACCTTCTCCCTCGTTGGCCGTGATTCTGCTTCTATGTCAAGGAATGGTCTTTGTGATTGTTCCTGTACAGAGGCCATGGTCTGGCAAAAAAAATTCTATGTAACTACTGCATGGGGTGCCAGAAAGCCCCACAGCCCCTCTCCAGTTCTCCAACATCAGGTACTCCTCTATAGCAAGGCCCCATATAAAGTTCTCTCCTTGTCACATGCAACTTTCCATCTTGCACATCACATATTCTATCATTTATAAGATTAATATTAAGAGTCCTGGAATGTTTTCAGTCACAAGCCTGGAACCAGACTGAATAGTTTCAACATTTTTTGAATTGCTGGTATTATTTTGACGTCAGGAAGCTTTCACAGAAATAAAAGTCTTCTTCTTGGAAGATCCCACTTGGAGTATGAACTTCCTTGTCAGGGCTACCATGACAGATTTGACATTGGAGAAGGATTTATGTAATCTCTGTGTGTAAATTTCATAGTTAGGAAGGGGTAAATATGCAAGATAAATATATGACAATGACTAGAGAAAGCACTACGAGCAGAAATAGCTAAAAAAGTTAATATTGACAGCAGTAGTTGTCAAGTAGGAAGTGTAGTTGTTTTTTCTTGTGTTTTTAATCTCACCATGCTCTGTTTCATGCCATATTAAGCAACTGTGGAGGCAAGAACTAGATCTCTTTTTTTTTTTTTTTAAAAAAAAAAGAGACTGGGATAATCCAAAGGCTCAGTAATGGGGACTATCTTTTCCATTACTATGTTTGGGAATCACTCTCAACAGTACTAGCAACTACCAAGTTTCATAAGTGATGTATCTTCAACCTATCCATTCATAGGTAATGTTCCCCACTTCTACTTACTTTCTCTACCACTGCAGCTCAGGGAAAATTAATATATTTGGCCTTTTTCCTCAAAATCTAAGAAAGAATATGTTCCTCCAAAGCTAAGAAAGAATGTGTTCCTCCACTTTTTTCCCCCTGGATCTTGCCCTTCAGCTTCCATAATTAGTTTTCTTACTGCAATACATTCCCAGGGAAAAAAAAAAGAAAAAAAAAAAAGAAAATTAGGATAAGCTGTCAGTGCAAGAATAAATTCTTGGTGCAATATGACAATCTCCCAAGGTGACTTTTTAAAAAAAAGTATTATATACCTTAGAATAAAACCATCATCCATTTTAACTAAGCTATCTGGAAGTCAGGTCTTTCAATCAATGTTCAACAAGCATTTTCTGTGAGGTCTGCAAAGATTGGCAGTCTTGTTCACATCAATAAGAACAAAAAGAGTAAATATAAATGGAAAAGTTTAATTCAGAAAACTCAGGCTTTTCTTCATTTGTTTTAATGTTGGAAAAGAACAAGAATGTTATTTTTCTACTTCTTATCTTTCCAAAGATAAGGTGAAGATATGAAGAGATGCAGATATTTTTCACATATTCTGCAAGAATTTACTTTGTTCTAAACATGTAGTTCAGCTTGAAGAAAAGTTTGTAGCATCTTATAGTGGTTATGTGCTTTAACATTTAATATCACAAAAGGTAACAAATTTACTAGAGGGGTTGGAATTTGAAAGAAGAACTGACAAGGGATGTCCAACCAATACCATGGTACAACCTGCTGTACACACTGTGTTACATGAGGCAGGCAAAGTTTTGTAGCCTCTCCTGTGTTTTACCCTTATTGCACTCTATTTGATTGAATACCCAACATTATTTTTAAAAAGAGGGATAATGAAGCACCAAAGCATTTCTCTTTGCATATGTAATGATAGCAAAACATATTGCAAGCTTTACTAAAAACTTATTTGGAAAACACACTTTTTGGATTTAAACATCTTTTTAATTAACTGTGTGTTTCTCCTGCAAGACAGTTGTACTAGTTGTACTTGGTAAGAAGGTGTAGATTGGAAACTAAATCAGGATACAGCTCATATCAAGTAATTTTTCTTTCTGATGAGATTACATTCTTGCACAGTAAAGTGCTCTAAATTCAGAAAGAACTCAAATTACCACAAGACACCATTTTTAACAATGGACCATTAACTTTTAAAAGCCATTTGACAGTAAATATATTTTACTAAAATATTGTCCAGAGACATCTGTCAGGATTAGAAATGCATTAGCATAGGTTCTTTATAGCTCAAAGACTATAATATATATTATTTGAAGAGATTCAAATGCGGGGGAAGGAAGAAGTTATCTTCTATGACATTAATCTAAACAAAAATCTAATTGCAAGAATAGTAGGGTATTCTGCTGCAGTGTTGTCATAGTGGCACCAGTAATGCTATCAGTTCAGTAATGTGAGGGTGTAGAGAATACAGAGAAGTGAAGCGTGAAGAAATATCAGCCTACTTTCTTTTCTTATGCTAAGACATCTAAATAGATGTAGGTGAACACAGCAGATCTTTTCCACAAAATTAGCTGTACAGCCACAGCAAATCTCATTCAGAGTAAGACTGTGTGGTACTTCAAGAAGCTGTGCTTATAAAGAACAGTTCAGAATATCTGTCAGTGAGAAAAAAACAGGTTATTTTCTTTGAGGAAGCTCACCTTTTGGTTAAGTTTTTCAAGGGGTGTCTTAATTTTTTACTATTTCCAGTATCAGGTGGCTGGAACTTTTAACCAATTCCAGACCACTAGAAAGCACCAGATGTCTAGCAGTCAAAATTTGTTTCTTTTTGTCTAAAACCAACAAGTAGAGTCAATGGTTTTCTTTTGTTTCTGTCAAACAAAGATTACTCCAGGGTGAAAACATTGTCCTTCATGTAGAAATCTTTAGCTGAGAATGCTTTCAACAAATTGTTTTCTGATCAGCTATGCTTTAGAAAGAAAAAGTGAGGAAACACATGCAAATCCTCAAAACTGGCTTGTATAAATGCCATAATAAAGCATGACTTTGTGCTACACTTCTTCAGCTACTTCCTTATGGTCTCAGAGAATCTTGAAGTGTCTGGAGATAGAGATGCCTCTACCACAGTTGTGGATCAGTCCATAGTGAAGACAACATGATGGACACTAAGAGTGGTTTGGAGTCAGCTTCCCTATCTTCATCTGAGGGGAAAGGAATGTAGTCCAAAATTATCACTTCTGCTCCTGCTTTGGTCAATGGAGAGAGAAAGGAGACCCTGTAGGTACTTAAGTACCTCTTTCTACTGAGAAATATTAGGAAGTGATTTGATGATAATAATTAAGGTTTATTTATTTTAAAATAATATCCAAAGACTTAATAATGCTAGAAAACACACATTATATACAGACATCTTTTTTTTTCTCAAGTTTACTGTAATAACTGATCTTCTTGAGGAGATTAATCTCACAAGAGTCTTTATGAAGAGTGATGTGTGGGTGAGATCTGAAATTTATAAGTATCACAAACCATGCAGTTCATAATCTCAGAAAATTAAATAGACATAGTGTGTGTTTTAAGAGAGCTTTGTAAATGCTCGAATGTGAAACAAAAGTGGTTATCTCAGTAGTTAACATTTTTGACTTGTCAATGTATTCCAAGAGAGCTTTGAAATTTCATGTCACATAGCATATATCACCTGTTTTTCCTCACCATCATTCATGAAGCTGTTCAGAGCTACTGACTAAGAGTTCAAAATGTAATGGTAATGTAGCTGAAGCTCTCTGGAAATAAATAAGGAATTTAAATTATTTTTTGAGTGGAAAAGGAAGTCAAAATGCCCTCAAACAGAGCTACAATCCAAGTCTGCAGAATAAGCAGTAAGGCTGTTCTAAAACATCCCTACTACTTTAGGCTTCTCATTCTGAGTGCCTGTGAAGTGTGACATTATCTAAATATACTGCACATCATAAAATGTGAGCATCACTCTAAACTCTAGGCTGTGATTCAGGAAAATACTTAAGCATGTACTTAAGTGATTGGATTTAAATGTGTGTTTAAAGCTAAACGTGCACAGAGATGGAGTTATGTCTGTGCTTAAATACTTCTTTGAATTGCCATTTTGATTATAGTGTCTTAAATCCAAGTACATCTGCTAAAATTTCTTAAATTATTTTGGACTCACTCCTGTATAAATGAACACCATTGGTTCAGCTTCGTTTTATTCATGGTAGATCTCTAGTCATCTAAGAAGTTACACCAAGGATGAGTCTGTCCTGGTGAACATTAGGGAAGGGGTAATTATTATTTTTTTTTTGTCACAGGCCTTAAGAAATATAAGTACACTGCTATTCTTAGTAGTTCTCTACAGGATTCTTGAAACAAGCCTATGGTGGAAACTGAAGGTAAAGCATTCATAAGAAACACCCTAGAGTTTTCAGCAGAGTTTAAAAAGGCTGGGGTTTGTTTTGTTTTAAAAAACCCATGAGAATGAAAATATTCAGTATAGAGGCTGTCTACTGAAAAAAAAAAAGTATTTTGTTTTTTTAAATATATTGGATTTAGCTTCCTTATAAAATGTTTCATATGTTCCCTGTTTTTCTTCTGAGCCCATAGAGATTTTTCAGCCTCCTTAAAATGTGCCACCTGCTAGAGACATCCATTATAAAATTACAACAACATAAATTTATGTGCCTGCTTTATTCTTAGGAGCCAATACCTTGAAGTTTAAAGAAAGTAGCGTGCTTTTATAGACCAGCTTTCTTACATTTTCTTTCCTCAGTTAACACAGTATACAATAAGGCAAGTTCTCACTAGTAGTAAATAGAGGGGAAATAATTTCCCTTGTGAGGCCAGCTAAGACAATAAGATTGCTCCCATCCCACTTTACAGTCCAGAAAAAAAGAAGTTTTTGCTTGGTTCTTCAGAGTATCCAGTATAGCATAAATAAATAAATTATCAAAATAAAGAAAGCAGATATAAATCTTCTCAGTTGCATAAATTATTGTACTTTTACTTACAGTTTTATTAATTATATGATACACAAAACTTGTGCTGTTTTGCATTAAGGAAGACATTTTGCAGAAGCATGGCTCTTGCAAGACCATAGATGCATCAAAGTATATTTTATTCCATTGCATGGTCCTTTCCAACCCTAACATTCTGTGATTCTCCTCCTGTGAGAGATAAATAACACCAGATCCACCACAGGATGTTAAAGAACATAAGCCTACAGAGTCAACTGGAAATATTCCTATTCATAACAGTCAAATAGCTAATCCATTGTTTTGGTTTTGGGTTTTTTTTTGTTTTTTTTTTTTGGTTTTTTTTTTTTGGTTGTTGTTTTTTGTTTTTGTTTTTTTTTGTTGTTGTTGTTTTTGGTTTTTTTTTGTTTGTTTGTTTTTGTTTTTGGTTTGTTTTGTTTTTGTTTTTGTTTTTGCTATTGGCAAAAACTGGCAACAAAGAAATAGATTAAAGTGGTAAATCATGGAATATTCCCTGGTGGTTGTGGTGGTGAATGATTCTGGTTGCAATTATCACAGAGATCTACTGTAAAGCTCAGATGAGATTTTGCTTTCATATTTTATACTCCTAGGCTCCATCCTCATTGCTCACAGTTGTATACATGATTCAGTAATTCAAAAATAGAGCAAATAAAGTTTGGGAGAGACTGAAGAACAAGAGCTCACCTTCAGTTTACCAAGAGTGATGGGAGTTCTGTGTCTCTGTAAAGGATACAATCTCTTTTCAACCTGTTTTCTCTTAGCCTGAACTGAGTGTCTCTTGTGGAACTCAACAGAATTATTTTCATGGACAGAAGAAGATATAATGAAAATTGTTAAGAAAATAACCATCTAATAATAGAAAGGAAGACAAGAGCCAGATACTCGTGTGAGTAATGATGAACTAGTGATGGTTAATGCTGAAAAAACCGATCAATCAGGTATATTTATATTGCTTTATATTGGTTTCAAAGAAAGGCTCATTCAGTTTACATCAGCAATAGCCCAAGGGATGGGGACAATGTCTGTATAGCTTCTACATGGAATATGGTATTCAGTTTTAGATGCTGTTTTGTGGCTTTATCCCACCTAATTTTAGGTAAGTAAGAGGTGTTTACACTAGTAGTTATAATCACTGGGAAGAGGTAGGTTGCTGAGATCAGAAACACCTGCTGGAGATCCCTCTTTCCCTTTGGCTATAGAGAGTGCCTTGGGCAAGCAGACATCTCAGATGAACGTCTGAAGTTAGGAGATTGCAGGGGGAGCCTCAGGGTGCATCAGAGAATGGTATCAAAAAGATGACATGATGCATTTCCAGGAAACTAGACATGAGTTGAATAAAAGGTTCTATTTCAGAGGCAATTCCTGACAGATTTCTGTCTTTAAAACTCAATCAAGGAGAACGTTTATGTATCATACTCTGAGGAAAATAAAAAGATGAGGCAAAAGGAATGTAATAATGAATATTATAAGAGAATGTACATCAGGGAACTGGTCATACCAACTTCACCCTGGTGAATTAACCTCTCAATTTTTTACCTTGTGCTACAATGGAGTATTCATTTGAAGAGGTGCTTTTCTGTTTGAGTTAGGACTGTGTAGTCATTACAGGAGCAAGGTGCAATGCAGTGCAAGTAGAAAAGTAGGAATGTGTAAGAAATGAACTAAAAACGGAAAGAAAAAATGCACTTCCCAACAATGACTAGAATGTCATTCTGTCCCTCTCTACATCTCAAGGACTTCATGGGAGATTCTTGTATCAACAGGTCCTGGAAGTGAGGAAACATCTAAATAGTAATAACAGTGTGGGGCTTTTTAACATATGACTGTTGATTGGCAGTGTAACAGTCTATGAGGTGGTTCAGGAGCTTGAGGCGAGTATATCACAGTTGCCATCACCTCCATCTTACTAGAAAATTTTTCCATCTCTATATTTGAGCGTCATGGCCAGCCCTTAAACAAACTTCCTTTTTCTTTCTCTTTGGCCTCGTCCTTTTCCTCTTTATATAAGTTCCTTCTATATTTTGTCTTGTTTTGTTTTTCCCCCCCTTTGCAAGAAACAGGTTTCCTTTGGTCTGTCATTATTGACAAACTCACAGGAACTGTACTTGCTGCCAAGGGCTTCTCCCTGCTCCTATACTGTCTTCATGTCTGTTTTTATTCTTCATGGTCATATTCCTTTGCAACTACTCTCTGCTTATTGCCTGTTTTTCTCCTGTCTGACCCAATGCAGTGGACTTGGGGAATAACGAGATATATATCTATATATAGCCTATATTTTCAGATGTTTTCAGTCATTTTTGGGGTACCATCTTGAAAAATAATCTCTATCTGTTCTTTTCTCAAGGGTGATGAATCTGGGGCCCACACCAAATTCCATGGAGTTCAGGTAAGTAACAGCACGAGGAGAAAAGCATCTTGTCTTTCATTCTTTTCTTGCTTTATTCACTTGGTTCCAGAAATGTAAGAGTTTCTGTTGTCACTCCTGGAAGGGAGGACACATCAGAAAATCACAATGTTCTCTTTCGTTATTCTGTCCTACAACAGAATTTTACTTGAAAACTGCCAATGTCACCTGCTTTTCCTCATGGAGGAAGGATCTCTTAGCACAGACCACTGTAATGTAGCAATAAACCCTTCATAAATACCCCATCCCCTCAGCAAAACTGAAATAATCCTCTCCCACCTCTTGAGAGTGGAATGTGCACCACTACACTATCAGGAGACCTTCAATCCTCATCTGCTGGGGCTGTGAAATTCAGTTGGTTTAATCAGCCCAGAGAGCATGTTCCTACTTTGTCAGACCTCAGATTCATCTGCAGAAAAAATTGCAAGACTCACAAATGAAACAAGACACTTTGATTCTATGCTCAGAAATACAAACTTATATTTACAAACTTATTTCTATTTTAAGATAATTTTTGCATCCCATCGGATAGAATAACTAAATGCCAGCCTGATTAGGGAATTAAAATTTTTGACATCTAGTTGCACTGTGTTAAGTTTATGGCAATTAGAGAGGTATCACATTATTTTTCTTCTAAGAAGATCTTAAGCTTAGGAATGCCTGGACTATTATTCCCAGAGGTAACTCTTGCAGTGATTTTAAGATGCCTGGGGAAGATGGTCTTCTGAAAAAATAAAAACAGGAGAGAATTTAAGGGATGAATTTATGTCCTTTTTTTTTTTTTTCTCATATATCTTGTCTGGAAAGGAAGTTTCTTAAGTCACCAGCTGATTCCTTATTAATCTGAAAGTTTTTTCTACTAGCTGTTTTTTTTCTCTGTAATTTTCCAGCATTGTGCTTAGAAAATGAAGACCATCAATACTTGGTTGTGATGTCACCCTGATTCAGATATGGACATGGTACTCATACATCTGCTTGTATCTGTGAGCCTGTGCTGTGTGAAGCAATGGGCTCCAGTGGTGCATCACCCAAGGCTGAAAATATTAGTCAGGGAAAAATGCTTGGGTAAAAGCATTTCCATGATTTTTGAATCATGGATATCATGGAGAACAGGTGAAGAGCCTGAGGGCTGGTGAAAAGCCAATGTCACTCCAATCTTCAAAAAGGGCAAGAAAGAAGACCCTGGTAATTAAAGACCAATCAGCTTCATATCCAGCCCTGCAAAGGTAATGGAGCAGCTCATTAAAGAGGTCATATCTCAGCACATGAAAGAAAAGAAGGTTATCAAGAGTAGCCAACATAGATTCACTATAGGGAAGTCATGTCTGACTAATCTGATAGCCTTCTATGGTGGTGTGACTGAATGGGTAGACGCAGGAAGAGCGGTGGATGTTGTCTACCTTGACTTCAAGCAAGGCTTTTGACACTGTTCCCATAACATCCTCATGGGTAATCTCAGGAAGTGTGGGTGAGAAGAAGGGACAGTGAGATGGGTTGCAAACTGCCTGAACAATAGAGCTCAGAGGACTATGACCAGTGGTGCAAAGTCCAGCTGGTGACCTGTAACTAGCAGTGTTCCCCAGGGGTCAATGCTGGGTCCAGTCCTATTCCACACTGTCATCAATGACCCAGATGAAGGCACAGAGTGTACCCTCAGCAAGTTTGCTGATGATACTAAACTGGAAGGAGTGGCTGATACACCACAAGGCTGTGCTGCTATCCAGCAAAATCTGGACAGACTGGAGAGCTGGGCAAAGGCAAACCTAATGAATTCAACAGGGATAAGTGTAGACTCCTACACTAGAGTCCTACACCTGGGGAGGAACAACACCATGTACCAGTACAGGTTAGGGTTAGGTCTGCTGGAAGGCAGATCCATGGAGAGGGACCTTGGCTTCCTGGTGGACAGTAAGTTCTTCATGGGACAGCAATGTATCCTTATGGCCAGGAAGGACAATGGTATCCTGGGGTGAATAAAGATGTGTGTCCACCACTTTGAGGAAGGTTCTCCTCCCCCTCTACTCTGCACTAGTGAGACTACATCTGGAGTATTGTGTTCAGTTCTGGGCTCCCCAGTTCAAGAGGGATGTGGAAATACTAGATTCCAACAGAGGCTACAAGGATGGTGAAGGGACTGGAACATCTCCCTTATGAGGAAAGACTGAGAGCCCTGGAGCTGTTTAGCCTGGAGAAGAGAAGACTGAGAGGGGATCTTATGAATGTTTACAAATATCTGAAGGGTGGGTGCCAAGTAGAAGGGGCCAGTCACTTTTCCTTTGTGCCCTGTGATAGGACAAGGGGCACTGCTTACAAACTGGAACATAGGAAGTTCCACCTCAATGTGAGGAAAAAATTCTTCACTGTGAGAGTGACAGAGCCTGGACCAGGCTGCACAGAGAGGTTGTGGAGTCTCCTTCTCTAGATACTTTCAAGACCCACCTGGATCTGTTCCTGTGTAGCCTGCCCTGGGTGATCCTGCTCTAGCAGGGAGGTTGGACTCAATGATCTTCAGAGGTCCTTTCCAACTCCTACCATTGTATGATACTATGAAAAGAGGAGAGCTCAGCTCATTCTAAGTTTCATTGTGTTAAGACTAATTTATGCTAGTTCTACCACATATTTGTGTGGTACTTTGAGCTGGAAATTTTAGCCAAATCACACTGGAAATTTTTCTATCATTCTGCAAGAGTATGGAAGTATTGGTGCAGAATTTTGGTTCCAATGTTGTGTTATGTTTTCTGTGTTATGATAGTAGTAGTTAGGTTGATAATGAAATGCATTGGGCTACATCTTCCTTTTTGTCATGATCTAGCCCTACTTCATTGTCTTTATAACAACTATTCAATTCAGATCAAACTCTCAAATGTGCCCAAAGGCAATTAGTGGACTAAGCTCAGGGAGGCATTTGGAAAAGAGAGCAAGGTGGTAATTACCCTTAGAATTAATTTGAGATTTTATCTTATTGTTTTCTTTTTGTGTTATCAGATGGTATTTGTCCTCCCTTGCACAATGTAAGGGAACATGAGGCTGCCAGGACATTTTTCAATGAAGGCAAGTACTTTTAAAAGCCCGTATTTGGAAGCCTCTTTACCTGTTATGGATTATGTACCATGAAGTTTATATGGCATGCCATGAAATTATTATCTCATGAACATGAGTTTTGCACAGATGTCACATTATTCTCAGAGAAGTTACAGACAAACAGTGGCCTGGTACACACCAGGTTATTTAGCCCACACTCTGACAGAGTTAAAACTCAGAAGATGCCCAGGTGAAAATATTGAGGGAGGGCCTCTCCATCCAAACAGGAAAATATTATCAGATGTTTATGATATGGATGTTATCACAAGAACTTGGCACTTGAGGTGGCAGTCCTCTGCCCTCACAGATACCCCTGGGTGAGAAATCTAAGCTGAGCATATTCTTCTCCTTTGCAGCAAAGAAGCAGCAGATGCCCTGTGTTCTCATGAAGACCACATGAGGGATGATTACCCTTTGTAGCTGCCTCCTCCTCTCCACTGACTGTAAAAGCAAGTCTTGGTAAACTACTACAGCTTTTCATGAGAATGACCATTTCATGGTTCTCCTGTCGTCTGGTGTCATCCAAAGTGCATTTATTCAGCATAGCCATTAAGTATGTGCTGAACACATAGTTCTTCAGGAACGTTTAATTTTTGTCATACTTAACATCAGTATTAAATATGTGCATAACCAGCTTTGAATTACGGCTATCTTGATGTAAGTTTTAATTGAACTTAATAAGATTTCTACCAGCTTCCATTGGTATTAAACTATACTTTTTGCAAACACTTTCAGGCAGGTATTATCTTTTAAAAACATTTACATGTAATGTCCAACAAGCTAGAAATCTCAGCGTCTTGGCAGTTTGTGATTTCATAACTCCCCAAACCCAACAGATAAAATCGCCCCACTCCTCTTCCCCCCCCCATCTTTGAATAGAATGCTGTAGAATATCAGGGTAAAAATGTATCCTTTGCCTGCTCTAAACACAAAATGCAGTTTTACATTTAGGAGCACATGGAAGATCATCTGCTGCACAGGTGGGATTTATCTCAATAATTTTAGAGATTGGAAAGTTATGCATCCAGTCTAAACTATACTCTAAAACCACCTAACCCTACTACTAAGTAGGTAAAATATGGAGAACTGTTCAGTTTCCAGGGTACCTACTTGTCACCAGCAATTTATAAATAGAGTTAAGACAACTGATAAGCTTATAAGCCTAAGTTTTGAATAGCTAAGATACACAAGATGAACTTTTGTGTAGGCATCTACCTCTCACCACTGGGTTCAGAGACAGCCACAGCCTTTCTGCCCTGGATAATAAGGTTCTTGATTGCTCTTTGAGCTTCAATATCATGTGAGCTGCCAAAATTAATCTTAGACATAAAGGTAAATCATCTGAATAAAACTCAAAATATATATATAAAAAAGTGGATTAAAATCAAGCACAATTGATTAGCTCAAAAGTCCATGTGGTTTTATTTCTCTTATTCCCAACGATGGCTTTAAAAAGAGAAAACACAGACTTCACCAATTTTGCTTTATGGCAGAAACTTTTTCCTCCGCACTCTTGGTGACTCAGCACTCAAATTAGCATATTTCAATATATGACCCAGTGTAATTAGGATATATTTTTTTTAGATAGTTGTTACTTTTATGATGTAGCTGAGTCTCCAGAACTAGCAATTTATCTCCGGTGATGAGAGTCTGCCCTCTTTTCAGTATTAAATGGCTCATACATAGTATCTGTTACTTGAAGCAGCAGAGATTGGAAGACTGTGGACTGTTCTTTGGAAAGCTTTTTCCTGCCAAATCCCCTAATTTCTGCAATGGCAGATGTTTGCATTTTAAGACCTAGTTTGTTTCATGAGTTTTTGTATTTAATGGTGCTTTTTCTGTGCTTGCATAGAGCATGGCAGAGTTTTTCAGAAGACCTTAAGGATGAAATTAATCTCTTCTAAATTTAGCCATGCTGAGTTTTGTGTATAATCTAAATTTGCTGTCCTTGGCTCCCTCTCTTGTCAACACAGAGAGAGAGCATCAACAGGGGTTCAAAACCATTTCTAACTCCTGCCTTGGAATGGGAAGAAGCACCCTGGAGATACTGCTTCATTTGGCCACCACAGGCTCATCCTGGACAACTAACTGGCTTAGACTGGATACCATGTGTTTGAATAGCTAATGTTAGGGAAGATGCATTATTATACAGATCATCTTTACATGGCAAATCAGATCCTGTGATGCACAGGACTTGGGAAGGCCCCAGGGAAAATGGCATGTCTTTTTTTTTTTATTGAGGCAGTATCTCCTGACAGAATGGGGTGCAGAAACATCAAGCACATGATGAAAGGAGGATAAGTAAGTTGAAAAAAAGCATCCCAACACAAGGAGATGAGGAGTCACAAAGAGTGGGAAGAAACATCACGGAGCACAGAAGGTGTGATGTGAAAAGGTGGCAAAAGCAGAAGTAGACTTACCACTTTGTGCCTTGATATTACTGACCCAGCTCTGGCTGGCAGTTTTCAAGGTTATGTCTTGCCTTACAACAGTGGTGCAGTGGAGCAGGTGGGGAAGAAGGTTAAGAAGATACTATATCCTTCTCACTGCCTCCACTCAAGCCCATGGGACAATAATTTGGGACTTCAGGTTACCAATTTGTAGCTCCAGTACAGCAACAGGACCTTGGCAGTGGAGGAGGAAAGCTCTTGCCTTCCCCAAGTCACAAGCTTTGATCTGTACCTTGATTTAGAAGTTCTCAGTTCAACAGGAGAAAAACATCCAATGATTTGGTCTGCAGAGTCAGCCCAGCCAACTTTATTACCTTATTAAAAATGAACTGATGCAAAACCTCTCCCCAGTGCTCATCCCAGCATCTATGTGGATGCAAAGTATCATGCAAATTAGGTAATTAACTAGGTTTTGCTTCATTAATAGATAAATCAGAGCAATATGAGTCTTCCTAAATACTAGATATGCATTTCTCCAAAAATAGGACATCTAATGCAATTATTTTTATTAGAACTTTTGTATGTGATCACAGAGCATAAAAAGGAATTAGAGTTCCATGTTGGTTGTTATTAAAGAATCCCCCTAGCCTCTTTATTTCATTTGGCTCAAAATAGAAAGCAATGCTGCTATTGTTATTCATTAATTATCAGACTCACATTTTAATTCATAAGTCAAAGATTCCTACTTTCAGCTTGTTCCTAGTTATACCGGAGATAAGGAAAACATACTAATATTTTTTAAAGACATCTGACTTCAGTTTCCTACCAGATCTGCCACTATAGTAGATATTTCAAAAGTAGAGACCTCAAAAGTTACCAGTTATACACTCATAGTTGTACACAACATTCTATAAAACTGCTTTTAGAGTAATAGTGTTTCAATTACACTGTAAGTTTTAAGTTGTTTCTGTATATATACATATATAAGTCTAAAATGCTTTTGTAACTACTTCTATGCCCCAACCTGTACTTATTAAGCATGAAAGAAATAGAGAGAAAAATCAATACCTTCCTCACGTGGATGAACTGTCAGTTATGTGAAAAATGAGCATGAAAAGTGTCTCAAAGTTAACTGCAATGTAGCTATGTTATTGTCTCATCATAACTGCAGTTGTAATTATAGTAACTGTTCCTGAGAATATATCACTTATGCCTTTTCTTCTGTCAGAGTAGAAATAATTTTTATAGAAAGATATTAAAAATATTTTAACTAACACAAAGAAGAAACTTATTAAAACCTCATCAGAATAGATAAAAGATTTAGGATGTGTGGTTGTTTCTTTTGTAATTTTTTTTCCCTTTCTTGTTGTTTGTTTGGTTGGTTGGTTGGTTTTTGTTTTTGTTTGTTTGTGTGGTTGGTTGGTTGGCTGGTTGGTTTTTTTCTTCTCTCCTGAGCCTCATCAGGAATCTCTTCAAACATCCAAGGACACTCCATCTAAATTATTCCTTGCCACATTTTCTCCATAAAAGATACATGTTCCATTTCCATGCAAGAAGGTGTTACTGGTGGAAGAGCATAAAGATTATGGTTGCTTCTTCTGTTGCAGGACTGGTTCTCAGATCAAAAATCCGATCAGTAATTTTTCAAGTTTTAACCTTCTTATCTACTCAATAAAACATCTTTAATGGAGAAAATCTGGCTTTAATCCATATTTAAATGGTAACTTTGTGGCTTTTGCTTACCTAAATATAGTGCAATGCTAGAGGATGAAACAGGATAAAGCCTTATCAACAACCTTGCAATGACGGCTGCTGTTTGCCTGTCCCAGATGGGCTGGCAGCTACTGAGACAAAAAAATGAGAGGCTTTTCATCAAATAGTTACACAACGCAGGAGCTGTGTGTTAAGGAAGAATACACCAAGTCAATAGTACTTTGATAACCATAGTTTGCACTACATAGTGCACTAATACTTTAGTAACCATGAAAGTATGTACTTGAGCCTCATCCTGCTTATAACTCTGGATGTACTTAATTCTGAGATGCAGAAAAAAAAAAAGTTTTCTTACAAAGGCTCAGGCCTTATATCTCACCTTTAGCATATTTAATTCCTAGAAATGCTCATATGTAGCTGTGAAATGCCACATGCAAATTTTGGGTAAGATTTTTATATGACTTTCCTACATACCTGTGTGACAGTATATTTTCTTTCAGTGCAAGTCTCTTCAGGACATTGCTGATCTTGTAACCTAGACAAGGTTAATTATGCTGTGACTTCAGCTAGATACTTGAACAGAAGGATGCTGATATCAGCTAGGGATTATTAAAATTATTTGTCACTGCAGTTGCTACTTTTCTGGTGAAGCCGGTGCCTGTAGCAATTCTGCTGTCACCATGGCTGATACTCCTTTTCATTTATCTTTTCACTGAGCAAAAGAGTTCCTCTTTTCTTCTTTATCAGCCAATGTCTAGGATGTCTGAGGTATTTCCAGCAAGACTCTGACCTTCCCAATATCACTATGGCTCTCCTAAGAAGATATAATTTTTCTTACTTGCTTGTAGCTCTTTGGGTGGGCCTGTCTGGGTGCAGACCAGCAGATAAGAAAACTGCTTCCTTTCTTTATCCTCTTTCACCTTAAATACTAATCTACACTTGAATGGAGGTCCCAGGGTGCATAGTATAGACATATATAGCATTAGAGCAGCTGTCTCAGTCCTCTTGACAGTTTTGGTCGTGGCTTATGGCCAAACAGGAAGCAAACAGCTATATCCCAGTGGTGCAATGCAACTCTACCTCTGCAGCCATACTCTCCTCAGCCAAGTAACATGTGGCCTGATTCCAACTAAGTTCATTTGCATTTATCACAAATAAATGCTTTGTAGTGAGATAAAATATTTCATTCACAAATATCAAATTAGAAAGCAATTTGAGTGGCTTGCTCTTCTCTCTTTTCATGTGGCGATCACAGGCCCTGGACACCTTCCTAAGTGGACAACTGGCCTCCTCTGTGGTTGGTCCTGACTGTTTTATAGCAGGTAGATGTCATGGTCCAAAATCAGACCATGAAAGGAAGATACAAGGGCCATGTTAAATTTCTAAAGCTAGGCCTCCTCTGTGACATTGGTCATATCTTTCTGTTTTCCCCTCTCGGTCTGCAGAGTAAGTTTGTGTTGCAGGGTCCTGAGGGCATGGAATGGATCTCACACAACAGGGCCATTCTATGAGCACATAAATAATAAAAGCAGAAGCCAATAGCACATCTGTTGCAAGCTATCCTAGACAAATTAATTTCTGAGGCAATTGCAATGACTTTGATCGACTCATCCTGTGAATTCGACCATGACAATGAGAACTCGAGGAGAAAAGGGCATGATTTCTGCCATTTCCACACTGATTTATTGAGAAGAGTTTTGGGAAAGGGGAAGATTGATAGAGACAGACATAGAGAAGACCCTTCTCTGACTCACCATGTACATATTTTTTCTCACTACAAAGCCAATGATTTTTCTAATTTTTTTTTTCCCTAACAGAAAAAAACAATCTTATTCAAGCACTCAGAAGTATCTGATACAAAGAGCTCTCCTGTTTCACGATGCTGGTGTGGCTAGACAATACAAACTAGCACCTGGCTGAGCAGGCAGCACATATTGCAGGGTTGCTGGGATGAGGCTGGAAGCAGATTGACCTTCTAGCCTCACTTGCTGCTTGCATCCTCTGCTGCTCCATGCAGATAAGCTGAGGCCGTAGTTGTCACTTGGAAGGTTATTGTGTTTGACTATTAAAAGAATAGAGTTAGCAAATATGAAGAGGCAACAAGGAGACTATGGATTATGGTTTGACAATGTCACCTCATCTGGGGATTATCAGCACATGCAGCATGCAGCTGGCACAGAGGGATTTACAAGGATGCTGCCTCTAAAAAGAAGAGGTAGGGGGGAAACACTGTTATCCTGAATTCTTTAGGAACCAAAGAAGAGATTTGCAATGAGGTTAGAGAAGGCTCATGATCACGTGTCATGTGCTTAATGCAAATAGGAATCAAATACTGTAACTAGAAACAGAGAAAAAAGAAAGATCACAGTTTGATGCTGAAGAGCTATGGGCATATAAATTTGTGAGAAGAAAGGATGAAGGAAGAACATTTGATGAACTACATGGACCATAGGAAGCCTGGAATACAGGA
Organism: Megaceryle torquata; assembly: GCA_024611175.1. Lineage (NCBI taxonomy): Eukaryota > Metazoa > Chordata > Aves > Coraciiformes > Cerylidae > Megaceryle > Megaceryle torquata. The sequence goes on from JANIJG010023019.1 coordinate 107,562, forward strand.
GGCAGAAATAGATTTTAAGAAAAATGTGTGATTAGATGAATCTGTGGAAGCAGGGAAACGATATAGGAATATCTCTAGGAGTCATCAGCAAGTAAAACTTCTATAAGACGGACAAAAAGGAAAAAGCAATATAACTGCTTTATTTCCATTTCCCTTAAAAACTGCTTCCTCTGATAGTAATTCTAAACTTAGATTGTATGAAGCAGCAGTTTCTGATTTCCAGAAAGTGCTAGGTTCCCAATGATTTGGATATTGCCTTAATCTGTTATACTGGAAATTCAGTATGCAGCAGTGACCTGAGGAATGAAAGCTACCAAAAGAAAGCCATAAAGAGACAGCTGTGAGAAGAGAAAACTTTAAGTGGTCTATTTCTGCCCTGTGTTACAATCTGAGACCCTGTGTATGGGCTTTATGCTGTCATGAAATCCAGATTGTGATTATCACAGAACCAGAGAGTGTGTTAAGAAGCCAGTGCTACAATTTGGATCAAGAAGACCTTGAATTTCAACTCTGAGACTTCTTCCTTCACTGTATTTCATAAAGTGAAAATACTAATCTTTTTCATCTGACATACCAATATGAAGGGAATGATGGCTGTGACCAGCTTCACTGAATTGCTGCCAGTTTGTATTGGAAAGATATAGAAAGGAGTGCCAAAGGACTGAAGATGTGAATCATGATGCTGATACTAAGAGATAGACTATGGCAATTGCTAGCCACTGAAACTAGTTTTCATGGCAAAAGGAAAGATAAGTATTACAGAGGAATACCATTAACAAAGTACCAGATAAGGGAACTAGGTGAAATTAATCTCTGTGCTGAGACCCAACACACAGTTTAATAGATATATGAGCATCAATCAGTGTCTTACAAAACAAAAGGTACATATCATAGAGATATGAACATACGGTTATGCTGTGGGAATATTTGTAGGAGCCTGGTGAGTAAAGACAATTATCTAAAGTTCCCTAAGGGTAAGGATAAAATAGCAATAGTGGGATAAAGTTGAGAAGATGAAAAATTCTGATGAGCAAAGCAAAGCTGGCTTGTCACACAGAAGACAAAAATTCCATTCTTCCATAACAGACACTTCATAGCTTTTAAGACTAGGGAAAACTATTATGATCACATGCCAAAACATTGTAATTTATCATTTCTGCATCAAATTCACAGCTTTTGTGGTTTATCCTTTATGCTAAGAAATGCATGCTTAGTCTGCAAGATTTTAGTCATAAACAGCCCATCAAGCCCTGAAAAATTGTTGCAGTGGGAAATTGTTTGGTGTAAAAGAATCGTACCTTTATTGTGGTATGAAGTTAACTGCAGCTTCCAGACACTGGGTCTTGTTATGTCATCTCCACCTGCCCTATACTACTGCCTGCTGTTGGAAACAGCAGGTACATTGTATTCCTCCCAGTGAATGACTCCAGTTTAATAGTTTATTTTGAAACATACTCTAGGAAGTGCTCAATAGTGCCAGAGACACAGCACACATGACAAACATCTACCTTTTATTAGGTGAATCCCACTCAGAATTCCAGTTAGCATCTTCCAAAAGTCATTCACTTAACTGATGTCACCTTCCTATTCTTCCTCTAGCAGGCATTTGCAATTTCACCCTCCCATGTTAACAACAGCAGCACACTAGGAATTCATATTCAATGGATTATCTACTGTGATATCATTGTTTTTGCTTTCCGGGGATGCAATTGCTCATCTCGCAAATGTGAATACATTCTTTGTTTCTCGACGCATAATCTAGCACTTAACTGTGATGAAGCACATGTTGACAAAATGAGCCTGCCTGATGATGTGCTTGGCCTGCATTTTAATTATTTTTATCTGCCAAACCTTGCATTATCTGAGAATTTTACTACTATTGATTTCTTGCTAACTCCAGAACATGGGGAAAGGTGTTGAACAGGATAGAAAAAAAGTTTTTTGGCCTGATTATTTATGTCTTCCCAGAAGGAAGAGTGTGCATTTATAAATTATTATTTCATTGTTACATTTAATATAAGCTAGAGTGATTTAATGTAGCACAAATACATGCATGTATCAAAATGTTGTGCAGAAGTAAATCAAATTACCATTGTCACATTATACTACACCAACATGGTTTCTTTTCATGTGTGAGCTTGGAGATTAATTTTGAAAATCAGGTTTATCTAATGAGACCTATTTTCTATGATATCATGGAAATAATTATTGCACCATTTAAAAAAAAACATTTTATGGGATAATATTTACTGGTTTTTTTCTAGATAAATATTTGATCTAGGATGTTAAAACATCTGTTGTCATCATATTTAACATTAAGATTTTAGAAGATAAAGTTGTTGGAACTTTTACAATTAAATCTGTTATCTGCTAAAATGTATTCTTTCCCTTCCCACATGTTAAAAAGCAAAACGAACTCCTGAATATATTCCTTTCTTCATTTCCTCTCACTCTCATTTTTTTCTTCTCCTTTTTCTCTATTTCCTTTTTTCAGAAAGGAAAAATAAAATGAACAGTTAGACTGGAAAGTAAGGAACTTGAAAATTCTGAAAACTACAAACAGAAATCAGTTATTTTTCCCAGGAAATAAAATGTTTCCTACATTTGGACCAATGACATAATTTTTGAGAATTTATTTTCAAATTAATTTACTTAAAATAACTCTCTAACTTCAGTGACTTTCAGTGAAACGAACTGGAAACTTGAAGATACTTGAATGTGTCCAGAGGAGGGCAGCAAACTGGTGAAGGGGCTGGAAGGCATATCTTGTGAGGAGCAGCTGAGGACTTTGGGTTTGTCTAGTTTGGAGAAAAGGAGGCTGAGTGGCAACCTCATTGCTCTCTGCAACTTCCTGAGGAGGGCAAGGGGAGAGGGAGGTGTTGATCTCTTCTTCCTGGGATCCAGTGATGAGAATGCTTCAAAGCTTCACCAGGGAAAGTTTAGACTGGACATTAGGAATGATTTCTTATGCAGAGGGTGGTTGAACACTGGAACAGCCTTCCTAGAAAGGTGGTCAACACCCCAAACCTGTTAGTGTTTTAAGAGGCATTTCGACAATTCCCTTAATAACAGGTGTTAAGTTTTGGTCAGCCCTGAAGTGGCCAGGCAGTTGCACTAGATGATTGTTCTAAGTTCCTTCAAACTGGAAATATTCTTGTCTACACTAGTCTAGTCTAGTCTATTTCTCTGAGGACTCTTTGAAATGTAAGCCCCAACTTCTTGGGAGAGTCACAAAGTGGTAGAGGAATTTTTTCATTTGTTTGTTGTAAACTCATATAACTCTCAGTAACTTCATATTAATCCAGATACTGACAAGAATAATTTAGATTTTCTGAGTACAGAAGTTAATCAGGCGCTACAAAATCTAACTAAGGTCTTTGAGAGACATGAATAGTTTCCATGTGATGGTGCTCCATGGTCCTTTATCTGGATACTGACAACCAAGTTTTAATTTGGCTATTACAATTTAGTTCCAGCTACACATGTAGATTGCACTGACAGGTTATTTCTTGTTCTGTGAGATTCCTTTTCTTTTTAAGGATCTCATATTTTTCTGTACATTATTGGATACCAAAACTTGCACATGATCTGGGTGCTATGGCTTTCAGCAGATTTACCTTTCCCCAAACTATAAGGTCTGCAGGGCAGTATTTTCTTTTTCTCTATGAACTTGATATTCCTACAAGTATTTATTTTAAATATATAATCATGAATGATAGGAAATTCTCTAGGGAAGACATTCACTCTGTCTTCCTACACAAGAACTAAGGTCATCAGTGAAACTAACTGGTGATATAGTTATGACAATTCAAAGAGGTAACTCTTTACACAATACGGATATAAATCAAACATCTGCATGCTTAAAGTTCACATGGCAAAAAAGCAACTCAGCAAAATCCTAGAAGAGCTTCTAAGTGCAGAGACATTATTTGAAGTACAGGGATAGTCTAGGAATTGTTCACTTGTCCTGTTCTGCTGTTCACTCCAAGGTATCTGTTACTAGGCACTACCAGAGATAGAGTATTTAGTTGGATTAAACCCTGGCCTGGTCTGGGAGAGTAATTTTTAGATTATTTGTCCTAATGATATGAGAAATCACCCTAAAGTTTAGAACATGTGCCCAATTTTTAGAAGGTTAACGTTACCTGAGATGATGCTCATCTACTGAGCTTCAGATTTAAGATATCCTCAGAGATTTTGAAGTCACAGTAAGTTGAATTCAATGACTTAAAGCTTCCTTTTAATTTCATCCTTTACTCAACATACCTAACTCAATAGAGTGGTATTAGGATAAAAAATTTTCATCCTGAAGCATGTCATCTTTGTTTTGTCATGTAAAGTTAAACCAATCCTCTCTATGAGAAAACAAAAATCATTCCTGACAACTTCATCTTACATTTGTTGATAAGAGACCTCCAATATGACCTGTATACTCCATTTGCTTATTCAAACTATCAGTGGATCAATGACCCAGTTACACACACTGCTAAGGGAAAAGTCATTGAAGAACCCGATTTAAAATAAAACAATGTCTATTTTTCAACAATATTTGTGATGCTTTCACTTTTCCCTACTAATGTCATGGTCAATCAATACCCTCTAAGAGTTAAAATCCTTGCAATGTGTTCCAGTAAGAGATGTTAAAAGACATTAAACAGGACATTTGTGTCATTGACTAATGAAACTAAAGGTATCCTCATATTTTCAAATAAACTTCTAAAAAACTCCAAGGAAAATTTATCAATGGCTCAAATAAAAGTTCCATAAGGAATGAATTGTTTGATGTGTGTTTTGCAACATAGTGTCACATCCTGGGGAAGTTGTACACAAATGTGACAGGATCGGGTGAATGAGGTCACAAAAGACAAGCAAAGGTCTCCTGGAGCGCTGACAACATCCTTACAGTTTAAAAGCTGACAAAGGATCTTTTCCAACTTTTGAACAAAATTCCCAAGTGGATGAGATTTAATGATTTCGTTGCTGTGAAAGATGAATCATGACTGTTTACACATATACTTTTATGCTAT
>JANIJG010023019.1:112598-134720 GCA_024611175.1 Megaceryle torquata
TTATGCTATATGTAAGGAAAATGGATTGACGTTTTTGCCTTGGTTTGCCCAGTGTTCTATGTTTATATATGGTTTTGGGTTTGTTTGTTTGTCCTTGATCACCAATTACTTTCATATCTCCTGACAGATTTCAAGAATTGTGGCAGAGCAGAAGAGGTTTCAATCATATAAATTTCTACACTTTTTTTTTTTTTTTTTTGAAATAGTCTGTAAAGAGGTTCTTTTACTTTTCCCTCAGGGAAAGAATAAGTATAGTAGAGGTCAAAATCCATGTAAGGGAGATCTTTTGAGACTTGCTTCATTAACTGCATTGTTCAGAGCCTGGCTTCAGGCTCTGAACCTAAGAAAAAGGTAGAAGATCTGTAAGATCTGAAGATTAGTAATGCTTTCTCTCCCTTAATATCCTACCAAGGTTATTCATTTTAAAGCAGGCTAACTGCATGATAAAGTCATTGCTGTTTCTTAGCTCTGATGTGAGAGATGCTGAAAGCCCACATACGGGATTACAAAAGGAACCGAGCTGTACTTTTGCAGAGACATGAAGACTAGGTGAGTCCAGCAGTTTTCACTCCTAAAAGTGGTGTCTTGAAGTTGACTGGAAGTGTGATGGGAGGGATATTTGCACTGGGGTTTTTTATCTTAATATAGTCAGTGCCCCAACATTGCACTTTCTGGTAATGCTTTCAGCAATGTAGTTAGCATCTCTCTTGTGGGGTCTTCTTCAACTGCTCCTATAAGAAGATTGTGCATTAGAAGGGTTTTGGTTTTGCTTTTTCACAGTTTCTTTTTGCTGTGGTACCTACTCTAAGCACAAACAAGTTTTTTGTTCCCAAGACTCCCAGTCTAGTATCAGAAAGTTAAAGTTGCCTTGACCGAAAACTTCGTGATAAACTGGTTTAAGTTACTGTGGAAGGACAAAAGGATTCATTGCTCTGCACTCAGTATGCAGAACTCTCTGCCTTCAGCTTCTGCAACTCTGTGTCCTCCCTGGAGGATAATAAATTCTCAACAGTAATAGTAAAAATATCAGCTAAAAACTTAAAAGAAACACAGAATATTTTTTTTCTGCTAGGGTCTCACCAGGTGTGCAGTAATCTGCTGTTTGGTCCTCATTATATGGCAGTGTGAGTGCTCCCTCTAGTAGATTATACCTGCAGTTTCTGAATTGATGTAAAGTTTGCAAAATGATTTAGTACTAATTGGTTTCATGGCTACACTAGAAAACTAGTTTTCCTTACATTCAGGTTATCAACAGCAGCAGTGTTAATAACACCAGGAAAAGCTACAGCATTAAAAATTTCGGTGACAAATTTGCATTTAAATATGGATTGGAATGTATGGGTTAGACAGGTCTAAGTGTCAGGAAATGCTTGGACTTTAAGAATATAGTGTATGAGCAAAAAAAATCCCTCCTGCTAAAATACCACAGAGTACTGCAGGAAAATGCAATGAAAACATGCCAAGGCACAGCTGCATAATCTCAGGGAATGCAGAATGATTTCAGAGACTGCTAATCCACATAATGTGGCCATTGCATTCACCAGCCATGTTTGGGTAAAAACCGGTGTCTGCTTAACTGAGCACCACCTGCACAGTACTTTGAGCCAGGCAGTGCTCACCAGTACTGTATCTAACCTGCACAGCAGGGGCAATTTGAAGAAGATAGAAATGCAATTATCCACATTGAAATTCAGCCAAGACAAGGAGGACTGTATGCTCACTCTTGCAGAACAAAAATTAAAGAGCATCTTTAATGATCCAAAGCTGGAAAGGCCTGAGGTTTTCATCTCCTTCAGTTGGTGAAACCACTTGCAGACTTGTGCCTACATCTATTACTGCTGCAGCTCTCACTACCCCCTTGAGCATCCACAATAGCATGTCCTTCTTCATCTTGTAGTTAGACAAGTGTGGATGAGACCTGACCTTGCTTTGACACATCCAGCAGGACTAACACATGGGAAGTCACCAGCGTAACACCTGAGCATACCTTTGTCTGAAGGCCAGTAACACAGGTGTGTGTCAATGACGTGGAAGATACTTCCTGAATAATGTACGCTACTGCTGTCATTTGCTACCACTCCTGGAACAATGATCCCTGAGCCAGTGTGGCTTCAGCATGCTGTATGTTACTGCAGGCAGTTACCCCACTAGAAAGGAGAACTCACTCCATGGGAAAGAAATGAAGGGAAAAAATGGATCAGAAATGGAAGGATAAAACTGACCTATTAAAACCTCTAGCTAGCGATTGCACAAAGGAGGACATATAAATGATATAATATTCAGTGAGGTCTTTTTGTTGGTTTTGTATTTGCAATAGACTCTTTAAGCCTTTAATTCTATGCAAAGTTTTTGACATCGCAGTTGAATATAGCAGATAAATATTGATTTAGAACATTTGGCAAATGGTCTATTGAGTTTTGCCTCCTTCCCTACCTCTTCAGGGGAAAATTAGCAGACTGAAAGTGGGCAGCTATGGGAAAATTTGTTCACAAATGAAATGTCTTTGTTCCCATTTTTGAACTGGGCTTTTGAACATGGTCATTAATTTTTATACTTCCTTACTATTATGTTTCAGTGTTTCAATGTTATTCAAAATAATGAAGATGTTTTAGCTAGATGTGTGAAAATCCAACCTTTTCTGAACCAAGTTGAATTCCGAGCCACACCATATCTTACCACATTGTGTTACAGGGGTTATTTTCACACAAAATATGTTCCAGGAGACAGTAAGTGCATTTTCTATCTTTCATTTCTGTTTAAAAAACAGAGGCACAATTTTGGATTTCCCTACAGAGGAACACGGTACCTGAGGTGAGCAGAGAGTGTGCTTGACAGAGACTCCCTGCTCACTGCAGGGGGGTCAGACTAGGTGACCATTAGAGGTCCCTTCCGGCCCAAACAATTCTATGATTCTACTATGATCATTCACTCTGTGTTTCCTCAGGTAGCAAAGCCAACCTTTCCTGCCCAGAAGAAAAGAAATAATGATACCAGGTTGTATTTCCCACCACACAACAAAGAGCACGGGACACATCCCCAGCCTATCCCACATCTGCTCCTTCCTGCAGATTCACAGTGCTCCAGCAGAGACCAGAAGCCACCACCAATCTTCCCACATGGATGGACCTCACGGGATAGTGTGAACTACAGTAAAATATCTAGGAAAAAAAAATCTGGTAGGGAATTAGATCCAAGGTGAAGTAAGCACAGCTCTCAATATAAAATACCCTAAAACTATTTGCAAATACACAGGCACTGTGAAAAATTACACTCCACAGTCAGGCCAAAGAGGCTCTGAAGTTATAGGCATAAGCTGCAGCAGGGAAAATATGAAGAAATACCTTTATAAATGTATGGTTGTTTAAGCACTGGAACAAGCTGTCGAGGCAGGTTATGGAATTGCTAGCAATGGTGCTATTCAAGGCTGGATTTGGCATTGCCCCATTAGGGATGATATATGTGGAGCTAAATCACTTCTGCCTTAATGCAGCTCCTTTCCGGGCCAAATGAGCCAAATGTAAATGTGATGTGCATCGATACATACAAGGAACCAAACTCCTGCTAAATGAGATCAACATGCAGAAAAGGTGAAATCAATAAAGAACCTTAAATAACCCAGTCATAGCATTGGCATAAAAGGGTAGAAAAATTAAAACAAGTGTTGTTCAGACAAATGCAAGAGGCATCTGAACAGGAAATATCTTTTACAATCTGAATAGAATTTGTGTATTGACTGAGAGCACTAAACATACATTTTTAAGTGAAAAAAACCCCAAACATGCTTTCTAGTCTTTGACAGTTTAGCTCAAAACATGCTCTCTTCTCTTATCAGCTACTTTTTTTGAGGGATTGCAGGGATGCTTGCAGCAAATTAGAAGCAGTTCAAATGACAGCTACCAGTCTGTTAGCTGCAGATGGAGATCTGAGGAAGCTGTTTAATAATGATAATAACAATAAAAGATAGCTGTATTTGGAGCCTTCACTTTGGACAAATGGGTTGATTGAGTTCCCACTAGAGTCAGAAGAAGGAAGAGTTTACACGACTGTTCTCAAACAACAAACCCAGCCAGTGTCTTTTGTATTTGCTCAGTCATTATGGAGGATCTGGTTTGTGCTTGGGCAATGGTCCAAGGATGAATGCTTCAACCTGAGCTGAGACTCAGAATCACTGACCAGCAGACCTGGAGACCCACCTTCTGGGATGGAGCAACTGCCCAAAGGGATGATGACCCTTGAGTTGATAAGAGACCTCTTGGTAAGATTCCACAGGAAAAGAAGAGCTAGAATTCAATCTCTAAGTGATTCAAGGCAGTTTGCGCATATATGTTGTATATAGATACATGTGTGTATATATCTTAGAGCTTATGTATATAACCTTAGGTGGTAAAGTCTATGCAGTCACCCAAGCTTTTTCAGAGATGGTCTATGACCTTCCAGAGATGAACGTAACTCATTCCAAATATGTACTAATTGATGATCCAAATGACTTTGGAGCTGCCCATTTTTGTTATTCCTATTTCCATTTCTTGACTGCAAAAAGTCAAGAACTGACATTTTCTAATTAAGGACAAGGTATTTCCAAGTTCTTAATGATCTTCTGGGTGGGTGGGGACATGAACTGCCGTAATGTCTAAAATGATAAATTCACTGCATTTCTAAGGCATGGAGTGGTGGGGGTGTATGTCAGTAGGTCTCTGCTCTACAGGCTCCTTCTCTTTCTCCTCATATATATAGGAGATGATCATATAACATGAGATTCATATGGAATTTGCTTTTACTGCTGTATCAGAAGGGCAAAACCAAAGCCAGAGTCACTCCTGAAATATTTCTAACTTGCAGTTGTAATCAGAAAATCCATTGCTCGAAGCAGAGGTTAGAAATACTGTGATACTTCATGTACAGGTAAACCAGTGATAGTGTGCACTTTAGCACTTACATTTGTCGTATAAGGTTTAATAAAAATATATTTTTTCCTCCTCTGCACTAGGAATTTTTTTTCTGTAATTTCCCACAACTCTACCGCTAATGGTTATTCTGTGATATCTCAAATTTACTTAACAATGACCACCAGCCATTATTTTAACAACTGCCATTTGAAAGAGGTTAGGTGTCTTCTGTCTGAAATGCTAATAACTGCCTGGAGTCTTCTCTTCTTTTGCCTCGCTTCCTCCTTCCATCTGAATAACTCAGGGGAGGGAATAAAGGTGAATTTTAGCAGAAAAGACTTCACTGTAAGTACAGTCTCTGCCATCTGTCTTGCACTCTTACAACAGGCATGGGGTTACTGCTGGAAACAGGTATCTTATTGTTTCCTGAAGTTTTTTTATCTCTTTACTACAGTGCTACTAACAGTATTGTTATTGGTAGTAGAAAGAATATTGCAATGTCTTGTAGGGTATCCATTGAGCCTAGTGTTCTCTAAAGGCCCAGTGAGAAATAGCTGTTCCCATGAAGGTTTTATGGTCTGCATGGTCTGGACTTACAAAAGACAGGAAACATTCCTTAGATCTGCTGAGTCCAGCCTTCTAAAAAACACATACACTTTATAATGCAAAAAGCCTAATTACAGTCTAATTACACTGTAGTTACATTTTTTACATAAGATTTCTACTAATCTATATAATGAGGTACTTCATGGACTGGCCAAAAATAATTACAGTGTAAAATGACTTAATGAATATACCTGAGTTTAAAAATATACAGTCAGATCCTCATCTGAGTTTAATCATTATGTCTCTGATGATATCAGTTTGGTTCCTGTGCATTAAAAAGCAAATCATGGGAGCAATAATATCTCAATTATGTAGTTAACCTTCTGGTTATATTAATTAGTGATGATTAGGCATGGGAAACTATAATTATGTCACGTACATAACATCCCTTTGAGACTGTGTCATGAATCCAAACACAAAAGGCAGATGTGAATGTCTAACCAAGTCCATTTCTGACATCTAGAACAAATCTGAAACACAGTGATTTGACTGTCTATCTCCTGAGACACATCCAGTGGCGATAACTCTGATGGTGTGAAACTTGCAGAAAAAATGCAGTTTGTCCCAGAAGAGAAATGCAAGGTAGAACTGTCCCATAATCTGATTTCACATGGTGGTTACTAAAATCTGACTTAAAAAAACAATGAAAAAAAAAAAAGGTCCAGTTCAGTTCCTGAAGGAGGAAGCCCTGAAACTAAAGAAGAACCTTTTCTCTAACTCACCACATTTAGGCATTTGTCTGGGGTATGAAAAGCTAAAAAGCAGCACTTCTTGCTCATGTTTGTAGGAGATCCTGGCAGCCAGAGCATTATTTGCACACAACCTCAGAGTTGTTTCTCACTGACTTAAAAAATGCAGTGATAGACCCTGTACTAGGCAAACTGGTTTTTCTGAGACAACTGTCTGAGAAGACCATTGTATAAGGAAGAGAGACTCAGAGTAAGCAGGATTTTCCACCGCTGTCCTCATGTCTATCAAAAGCCTGACATTTTTCACCTTCAGGGATAAAGAAGAGAAATACCCACCTGAGCTAATGCTCTTCTCCCAGTATATCAGAGGTAGGCTTTATCCCAGCAGACCACTCCCTCACAGCAGGAATACAGTAAATAGTTAATATATAAGTCATTCAGTCTAAATTTAGAAAAATAGTAAACATTTCACTCTTATATAAGGTTCTGTCACCTGAAACCCACAGAAACTCTGCACTGCAAGAAGAATTATGGGCCTCTGATTCTATGTTTAAACATTTGCACAAGTCCAGGGTTATTACTGTCATTCAGATGGCAGCATCCTGTCATCTCTGCAGGAAAAAAGGACAAGTGCAGAAGAATATCACAGAAGTTCCATTAAAATTAATCCTTTGAAAAATGAAAGTCATAAGAAACTGTATATTTTTGACCAAATAAAACAGTACAGTTTGCAAATGTCACATTGACATCTTTCAGTTAGAAGCTGATAGAATTAATGTTGCCTGTGTACTCTGTGCAGCATTGCACTTGCAGGCAGTTTGTGGCTGTTATTGACTGGTTTTCCTTTCACTTTTTTAAGTAACTCGATTTTGAAAGTCTGACTTGCAAATCTGGCACTTGCAATTCTGGGAAACCCAGCTATGGACTTTTCTATCTATATTATTATTTGATGCATTGTTAGCTTTCTGTTGTGCCAGCAGTAAGGGACACTGGTACATCATGGGCCGGAGTTATGTATTGACCCACAAAATTAACAGACTTGGGATCTTCAGTGGATTTACTCTAAGGTGCCAGAAGAGTTCACAGTAAACCAGGTTCAATCGAAACCCCTGACCTGTGAGAAGCTCAGGTCTGTGAGGCACTGTGTATATCATGGGCAGAGCACCGTCTCATTAGCTGGCACTGTCATTTAAGGGACTAAAGGCACAGGGCACTTTGCAAGATGACTTTGGTAAGACGTGTTTCCTGTCTTTCAGTTTATCAAACAGGAAAAGTGTTGTCTAATATTTACCAGCAGCAGTTCCCAGACATTGCAAGCTGTTCTTTAATGATATTTCCAGTTCAATATTAGATTCCTCAATGAAATTTCTGTAGAAGTGTTACTTATATGTTTTCTTTTTCAACCTAAATTTCATTTTATATACTATTATAGAGGTAAACCTTGCAAATATCTCACTTCAAGAGACTTTTTTTTGTTTGTTTTCTTTTTCTTTTGGCAGTGGCTGTGACAAGAATGACACCGCAAAACACAACAAAATGTTATAAATGTTACTTTTCCCAAAGACCAAAGAAACTCCTGGATTGCCACCATCCTAGATGGGAAACTGAGCCCCTTTGCTTTCAGAAACTCCCACCCTTGTCTCCTCCTGGGGCTGCAGGGTACATATAAATTGAACATAATGTTACTGCTATCTCGATTGATGCTCTTAGCCTATGTGGACACTGATGCTTTTGAGGTCAGCCCGAAGATGAGCACCTACAGGCACTGTTTGGGGCTTCTTGAGAGAGTGATAAATCTGGGACCTGTCAAGCAAAGAGTATGGGCTACCTGTATCTAGAGCTGTCTAAAATGGGACAGCGGTAGAGAAATAAACAGTTGAGGGCAGGTGCTTTTCATCTCTTCAGTGATTTTTTGCATTTACTTCAACTTGTTGCCCAAGAAAGGCAGTGCTCTTTGACCCTACTCTTTGATATGCACCTCCTCACACCCAGTGAAAAGATTGCGTGATAACAAGCATGAACCTCCCCTTTCCCACTGTCAACCTTTCCTCCATTCTGCCACTCAGATCTCTTTTTCCTAAGCCCACACCCCTTGCTCAGTTCAGGGGACATTCCTGTCACACAACCTGATAGATTCTCTGCTCCTGCTGACATTCTTCCCTTCCCTCTCTCAGTACTTTCTTTTGATCAGGTTCTCTTACTTTGCAGAACAGTGATCAGTGTCTGAAGAGCTGGCACTGGGCAGACCATGCCAGGGGCCATTGTCATGATTTAACAGTGCAGATGATTGAATTAGAGGCTTTGGCACATCTTTGTTTATCAGTACTAATGAGGCTGAACTAATCATGTAATTCCTTGGGGTCTTTTGCCTCACTTCTCCCTTTCCCTTCTGGAATCTTAACTATCCACTCCATGCAACTTCTTCCCACATCAGCCAGAGATGCTGAATGCAGGACTGATGAGGCCATGGCTAGCTCCTTTTGTTAGTGACATGGATGCATTATCAGGGGAAAGACAAAATATGAGGCAAGGGAATGGGGGATGCATACACCAACATGGCTTTTCTTGATGGGAAGGGCAAGAAAATGTTGGGTTTTGGGAAGTTGAGGTTTTAGAAAAATGTACGACCCTTTTCTATACCTTGACTCTAGCTTGTGGCTTCGCATATTTAGTTATCTCTCACCTTAGGTAGGACCTGGGCTTGAATGAATGAATGAAGCATGAAGGAAATGAAAGAAATTAACTGCAAAGATTAAAAGTTCTGTCCACAGGTAAGAATTCCTCCCATCAGAAAGCTGTCATGAAGTTTTTTTGGGTCTGAGCTGCCACTGCTGAGATTTTGCATAGAGTCATTGCTGGGGTTCAGACTTGTGACACAGCGGAACTCTGACAACTTGGCTGTGATTGCACTGAACAACGCTGCCTCAGCAACCCGTTTAGGGCATGTTTCCCTCTTCCTTTCCAATGTACCTTCTCTGCAAACTCATTATCCACACAAATGCACTAAAAGGGCTTGGAACAGAAATGAGAACAGAAGGAACGAACAGAATTCTTCTGCTAAAAGTGCTAGGGTTTACATTTCTTCTTTGTCTGCACCTTCCCTTGCCTGGCTACAACACAAAGGAAATCTCTGCAGCTGATCTGGGACTTCACAAACCAAGGGATTATGTGTTACAGATACTGACAGGCCCCTTTGCTTACAGCCTGGCAAACACCACAACAGTAATCTCCTCTCTGAGATAAAGTCCATCAATCTTATTCTTACACCAACCCATTCCCCTCTGCCCCTCAGAGAGAGTTGTAAGAGAAGCCCTCCTCGGGAAGAATGCTAAAATCTTTCCTTCCTCAGTACCCTCCTATTTTAACTTACTCTTTCAGCTGGCCTCCCATCAAAGTCAGGTCAACCCATATCCATTTTCTGTGCTGAGCTGACTGGTTTTCAATAACAATTTCTCCTTTGTTCTGTAACAGAGATCAATAAAACTGCCCCTCTCTCACATTGGCTGAGATTCCAGCAATGTCATTTGCTCTTTATTGTTGCTACTGCTTTGGTTTGTTTCCTTTTTCCTTTTCCCTTCTTTTTTTGGCAAGGCACAGATCAATTTAACAAGATGAAAATGACTTAGAATTTCAGTCAAGGTAAAATCTGCACTTTATAACCCAGGATGTAATTTACAATCCTGTCATTAAGCTCTGTTAATCCTATTATTATGAAGATAAATAATTACCCATAGCGAAGAAAGGGATTCCCAACAGAGTAGAATTATATTTTCCATCAGTAATGAAAAATATCCCTGCCGCAGTGACACTGGAAATACAGATAGTGAGTACTCCCAAGAGTCCCAGGAAAGGTTTGCTACGCAGGCAGTCCTTCATGGAGCTCGAGAGTGTAGCAGTCAGGAGAATCAGCATCAGGCTCACCAAAATCTTGCCCCTGGCCAAGAGACTGGTCTGGTGGAAGTCCTTCCAGAGGCTAAAGGATGCTAGTGAGTAGAGCTGCAGATCTTGGTGATCCAGCTGCATCTTGTGCATCAGTTTACAGAATTCGCTCTCCCACTTCTCCCCAATGAGGTCCTGGGTGACAGAGCCATACGTTTGGAGGTAGTAAGTGATTTGGATGGCTCTGGCTGATTTGACTCTCTGGTCCTTGCTGTTTGGTACTTCCATGACCCCTCCAAGCTGGTGGCCAATAAAACTGCTCCTTCCATCCTGGGAGAGAAAGTAAAAAAGATGAGCATGTGGTTATCCTCCATAAGACGTGATACAGCGATACCATTTGACTCTGCCTTCCTTTCACTGACATGCTGAAAGCTCCACTTAAAGGCCACTGCAGTTAACACAAGTCATGCCATTCACTTCAGTGGGCTTTGGGACACATCCCTGTTCTCACCACAGCTCTGTGTCTTCCTCATTATAGACTCATTTGCAATTCTGTGCTGCAATTCAGGGACTGCTCAGGTACTCATTGTGGTCCCAGATGTTCAGGGACTGAAATGTAGCATGCAAGCTCCTCACCCTGCAGAAGATGATGGCTTTCCTACATTTTAACTCTGGCAGACAATAACAAATCTCCAATTACTGAAGTATGAAATGTTTGAGATAAAGATCAATTTCTAGAAGATTTGTGATTTCTTGACACTTTGAAAATGCTTTTAGAAGTTGAAAATGTACAGAAAATGAGGCCTGCTTCCTCAGTGTACAGATGTAAATGTAGAGAGATTCACCAAGTTTAATAGCTACTCTGGTTGAAGAAAAATGTAATTAAAATCAGACTTTTTAAACTGTATATTTGAGATTTCATGGATTTATATCAGTGGCACAGAGGAAAGAATATACCTTATGCTTCCATTTATCCAGGATATTTTTTATATATATTTCAATAATATAAACCTTACTCTTGTCTCACTTATTTCAGTATATGCTAGGATGTAAAAACTTCCATGACAATTGTTAAAGGACACATCAGGTGAAATCAGGATCAGGCCCTGTCCATTTATGAGACCAGACTATATTTTTTTTCTTAGACATATCTGGTCCCTTTTAGGTGCATTTTTTTTATTTATTGTATTTTTGCAAGAAATGTTTAGTTAGAAAGGTCCCATAAGGAAGGTCATTGCTGTTAAGCACTGGTTATTCTAGTTCTCTAGAGTAACTGTGATGTGCCTCTTTCAAGACAAGGGAAGCTTGTGTGGATTTAGAAGACCAAACCCAGTTGCAAACTGAGGAAGAAGACTCGGTAGACTGAATAAAAATCGTAGAATCATAGAATCTGTCCTAGCACAAGTAATCCCTTTGATCAAAAACCTCTTAAACCCAAGGATTAAATATCTGTTGCACACCAAATAATATTTTGTTTTCTTTTCCTGTAAATTGGTTTATAAGTTTTCAGACTTCTTCCCTCTTGTATTTAATAAAACCATAAAATCCTCAAGCCAGTTAATGTATGAAACATCTTGCAGCAGCGAGTTCACATGAGATAATATTCTTTGCCTAGATGTGCTACAGGAATGAGCTGGCTGACAGCTTGAATTTAGAAGATGCTCTGCCCTACACACACACAAGCAGTCATCTGCAAAGGGCTGGGAGCATTTGAGGGCAACACTTTTCACATCTAGCACATCCAACATTAACTGTTTCTAGAAAGACTTGTGAGGCACACAGGTCATTATCTGGAATTGCCAGACCTGCTCCTTGTAATGATTCCCATCCTAAGGAAAAAACCAACAAAGCTAGGTACCAGGCTTTATGAAACATAGATGTCTTCTGGCATGTCTCCTTACAGAGCAAATAAAGACCAGAAATTGAGAGACAGCACTGAAAATGTTTTATAAACTCACCTTGTCTTGCCTGTGGTATGTAAAGGAGGTAATCCTCCCACTGAGAAATTTCTGCCTATGCCTGCTTTCATGGCAGGAGCTCACACTGTTTTCGGTATTTGTCTGCCACAGCCCAGAGAACATGACAAAGTGCTTTTCAGAAGTTAATTTTTTCCCTATTCCCACTTGTTATTTCCCATTGAAATATTGGCTTCTGGTGAGGTGTCCTGGCATGAGCTGACATGAAAGGTGATTTTCAGTCTAATGCCAGCTTCTCAAATCACCTGAAGCCTCATTGCAAATGTCATATAAGCAGGGACAGCTAGCAGAGAGGGCAGCTGGTGCTGTTTGGACTCCAAAAAGTCCTTGTTTCTGTCATTTCATGTTAGAATTCTGTTTTGATTCATTATTTCTACTTCTTTTTTTTTTTTTCTTTTTTTTTTCCTAAGGAGGGGTCACACCTAACACAGTCACAAAAGGTACATTTCCAAGCTGATAATTAAGGTTTGAGCAATGCAGTCCCTGTTCACATCAGATGCAACTTCGCAGTTAAAAATCCCCTTTGGCACTGCTTTGAAATTTTAGGGAGAAATGTCATATTTCCTTGGTATATATGCAGTGTTGACATTCAAATGTTTTCAGCCACTGCAGGATACTTTAGCATCACCACTCCAAACTCAGACAACGGGCTGTAACTCAGGTTTCATTGATTCACTATGCAGCACACACTGCAAGGTTATGGGAAACTTTGTGATGACCATCTGCCTTCCTCTGTGAGAGGTGCACCGAACAACGGCAACATTTCAAAAAAGGCAACAGAGCAGGCACAAATAAATCATGTTCTGCCGTATCTCCCATGAAACAGAAGATAACGGCTATTTGTTACATTGATGTACAATAGGGCACCCAGCTCATATGTCAGCAAAATAGAGAGTGAGCTTTCAGATGGAATCGAGGAAATCACAGATGCTGAATTACTTGGAGGTCGTTTTGTCTGTCCCCTTCTTCCAAAGGCTGATTGCTTCCAATCTACACAAGGGTTTTGCCTTTGCTGCTTTTATAACATCCAAACATGAACCTGCCACCACAGTATCTGGGAAAATGGGACTCTTTTGCAATAAGGCTCATATGTTGACTGTGTGAAATACTCTAAGAGAGATAAAAGTCCTGTTGTGCTAGGCAGGGCTGTCACAGCAATGGTTACAGTCTCGGCAAAGAGGACAGAAGAAAGATGGGAGGAAATATTTCCTTTCATCCCATTTTACAGGTGGACACTTAAGTGTGGGGAAATGAAGACCCAGTGCTGCCAACATAGCTTTCAACATCTCCCAGAGGCCTCCAAGCCAGGGACCTAACTATGTCTTGGTGGTACTTCAGGAGAGTTATTCACCATCCCAAGTTCTCTGTCGTCCTCCATGACCACCTTGATGAAAGGAGGAGATGTGAATGGCTTAAGCTCATGGGCTAAGCCTAAGGTTTGGGAAAGAAATGAGGCCACAGTGACTTGTATAAATAAGGCCTGAAAACCAGGCTGGTTTTGAACAAAATCCCTCATTCTGCCTAGTTCCTCAAAGAAATAAAAAGTACTTTCTGCTGTTAAGTAGCACATCTTTCCTGGTACATGCCTATATGATGCTATTTTTAATTTCATAACAATAGTTTCATGGTTCAGACTACAGATCCCTTACACATTTTACCTACATACATTGCTACTCTCTGATCTTCTACACAGAAAAACAAACTCAAAAAATAGATTAATAATAATACTTATTTGTTTTACATCATTTTACACTGGTGTATCTCCAGAGGATCTACAACACAAGATGATTACTGTCTTTAGCAAGGTCACTAGCATGACTGAAGCCTGATTTTCAAATTTTCAGGCTGTGTCTATCTGTCTTTTTATTTTTTTTTTTTCTTTTAATGCCTAATGAAAACTTCACAGTATCTGTTCTTCCAGAGAAAAGGGCCATTGTCCATTTTGCTGCCAGCTAATTTTCTCCAGATCTGAACATTGTTAAAAATGGCATGAAATACAGATCACTTGCTGGGGCACATGATATTTGGTCTTAAACAGGGTCCAAGCAAAAAAACTCTGTTGTCATGCATACCATTAAATTGATTTTTGTGTACTCCTCTTTTTCTAGATGTTCCAAAGCCATCTGGTAGATTTAGACTCTGAAAGGGAGGAGGGCAAGAACTAAAGACTCTCAGAGGAGTGAGAGATGAAAGACATGGACAGTATTGTCCTCCTTTTTCCCCAGCATGATGGACTCTGCCACATACCTTTATGCAGATCGGGTCTTGCATGTGGTTGAAAATCCAATTATCTTGCCCTTTCAGAGGTAAAAATTACTAATGGAGAATGGATGGATGAAAAGTAAACCCCTAGAAACTTTCAGGCTAGAAACTTATATGTAAAGGGTGCTTGGACCCTTAATATTCTAAAAATACGTGTAAATGGCATGGGGATCTTGGGCTTGCTCCAGAGCTGAGTGCAGGACTTCTCAGGTTAAACAAAACCAGCTTCTCCTACTGAGATACATATCTTGCTGGTCCTAATGTAGGTATAGACTCTCCCTGCATGAAACACAGAGGGTTTCTAGCAATACTTCCTTACTACTAAATTACCTGGGACCTTTTATGTTTCCTTAGTAAGGTCAGTGTGTCTTCTGCAGCCCCAAGTCCCATCCCAGGGGTTCCGTGTGGTCACTGTCCACCACCTGCCCTGGGCAGGCTACCTTCTTCTCCCTGCTTTGAATGGCAGCAGCCTCCATCAACTCCCCTCTCATGTGAAACAGGGAGGGTTTAAAGTATTTTTGAAATGGAATGGCTCCTGTCTTCCCAACACCCTGATCATGAAAGGTTTAAAAGTCATTTCAGACCCCTGGCCTGAAGAGGAAAGGAGCCCTTGTACCCTACTGCCAGATCACTCTCATTCAACTGCATTTGCAGGACCTTTGCCAGCAAATGTATCTCTATTTTTATTTTTCTTTAACTGCTACCTCTTATCAACTGGAGTGATGGATAATTAACAAGCTATGTTATAGAAATGTTAGGATGAAGCATGCAATCCTGGTTAGCTATATTTTATCTCAAAAGCTTCAAAATGTTCCACAGAAGGCAACCAGGGCTGTCTGTTGAAAAAGACTGAGTGATAAACATCCTAATGTGATCAATGCAGTTGTTTCTCCCTGTGATAAGGACATTCCCACTATACCAAATTGTAGGTCATTGAAAGTGTTACAATAAAGACCACACACATTAGGATGGAGTCAGTTGCTTTAACAGACCTAAAGTTTTCAAGGAAGAAAAAAAAAATAAATTCCCTTTCATTTAAGGTTTAACATATTGGGTTGCTCCTGCTTCCTTCAGCCTCAATGTAAAACTTTGGAGTGACTTTTTTTCTCCCCAGCCAAACTGATTTCTCTGTCCCTGTCCCTACTATAGTTATTCATCTACTGTATACCAGTCAATTCCTATTACACAGACACCAATTACCAACAATTCCTGAAGCATCCCTTTCAAATGGTTGCATGAAATGCTGATTTATGTCAGCACAGCAGTTTTCCTGCCCTCAGAGCTGTGTAGGTGTTCTTACACACCCACCAGACTATTTCCTATGCTTTTCCCTGTGCAGCCATTCTGTACTTCTTAGCAGCAGAGAGACAGTCCAGTGCAAGTGAGCCCCAAGGGCAATGCATCTGAGGTAAAACTGCAACTTGTCTGGCTGGGAACAGGGACACAGCAATGGTGGTCTGTTGACTCAGCAAAAATAGTATGTATGAAAGTGGCCGTGAGAAGCTATCAAGGAAATAATCCTCTAGGTCTCTGCTGCAACAAAAAGCAATTTGGTTATTTCCAGCTACCTGGCAATGATGAGTTTCAGCTCACCAGCTAGTCAAGAGAATTTGTTTTATAGTAACTGGGAAGAGTCAGACACATCCAAAGGATGATCTACTCCATCCTAAGGTACAAACCAAAACCAGACTTGCCCTCTGCAGTTGTCTCTCTCTTCATTTACAGCAGAGGCAGAAGATTGCTTAAGACTTGATCCTAGGCTAAAATGTTTGGAGACATTAACTCACCTTCAGTGACATTCAAACACAAAACTAGCTGACCTGCCTTGTCATTCCTGGCTCACATTGGGCCTTTCTCAGACGTATCCTGCAGGTTAACAAACATACAGACCTTAATCTCCCTCACAAGGAAATCAAGGATTGCTAGTGTGGTTTTTAAGTGCAGGAGATTTGTTCCTAATACCAAAAGGCAGCCAGAACCATCTGGCACCTTGTTCTGGTGAATCTGAGATGGTGCTAGAGCCCAGAATCTTACTGGTTGAGGTTTCTAGTTTTTGATGAGGTAATTTGAAAAGAGACAAGAACAAGAGAAAAGTATTTAAAGACATTTATATATTCTATGATTAATAACAGAGAATATCAGAGGTGTTCCTAACACAAATCTATTCCTTCCAAGTAAATGAAATTATGGAGGAATTAATGAGAGTGCAGTAGTAAAATGTGATTGCTATTAGAGAACTCTTCTCTGTGGACAAGCTTCTTGTGCTGGATGTGCTGTATTTCTGAGTGATCCTTCCAAATTTGTTCCTTCAGTATGACCCTGTCAGGTTTTCAGCTGTCAAGAGAGAGAAAGGCCTGAGGGAAAGCAGAAAAGGCTGTCCCTCCACCTCCCTCTTCTCCTGCACATCGCTCAGGAATGAAAATATAAAATAAGACCTCTCCCTCCATTCCACACCAAATCTTCCCTCCTAGACTGTATTTCACTTCTGCATTCTTACCAAGCCTCTTGTATTCTTTGTCCTATCATTAAGTTATTCATTCATTTGACTCCTTCACTCCCAAGGTCACACTCCTGTTTGGTCCATCTCAGATTTCATCCCAGTTCTTCTGGGAAAAGAGGGATGGATTTACTGCCCAGCACACTTGCAGCTCAACTTTGAACCTGTTTGTCCTGAACTGCACCCATGCACCCAAGGACATGGTGGTGTCCTTGAAGCTGCTAATGTGATTACTCAGCAGCCCTACATGGGGAAGGGTACTGAGGGAAGATGTGGGTTTACAGACAACACAAATAGGGGAGCACAGGCACCGGGGGACAATTTTAAGGCACAGATGGCCCATTTGCCTTTTTCTTCTTTGTGTTCCATCAGGAGCAGAATCACAAGCACAGCAGTGAAATAGCTGTGGCACTGACAGCTCAAGCAGCAGCAGGTGAGCTGGTGGCTGTGCCCCAGCCCTGTGGGATAGATCCAGACTGAGGCTGAAGGACACACCTTGTTCTGGGTGTCCAGTGGCCTAGGGACTGGTGAGATGGCAGGAGAGGAAGCCCTGCAGTGGACAGCTCAGCCAAAACTGTCGGTGACATCAGTTCACCTTCCATAGGAGATTCGTGTTAGCAGGACGTCTCAAGTCATAGGTAAGCCTAGGTGTGGAAATCTACCAGGTGAGACCTTAAACTACTGATGTGCTCTTATTTCCAGCAGGCACAGAGCCACATCTCCCTCTCCACCATATATTATCCTTTGATTTTTTTTATTCTGACCTGTCCAAGATAAACAGTCTCTGAAGTATAGTCACCCTGGGCTCAGTCCTCTGCTTTTCACAGCCTGTCTATAGCAGTGGAGGTTTACTGGTATCACAGAGCAAAAAGTCAGGCTGCATCATGCTCCTAAATACCCCGGGATGAAGTATGATGGTAAAAATAGTCAACACAGACCAGAACAGTTTCTCTTGCCCATCTACAGATGGGTTCCTCTCTGAAGGATGGCTGCGGACAGCCTAAGCAAGTGGGAAGTGTGCTTTGTGAAGCAAGAAAGTGGTCCACGATACAAAAGAAAAGGAGTTTGTTGTGTGTGATTATAAAATGCAAGTGGAGCTATGGAGTGGCGTGTCCTAAAGAGACTGGAAGTGTGAAAAGGAGGAAAGGAGGAGGGAGAAAATACAGGGTGAGGGATAACAGAGAAACAGTTCTCACTGCAACCTGCCCAACCACAAAGAAGGCAGGAGAAGGCATGTGGGAGCAAAGTTGCTTTTGACATTCTCCTGCAAACAGAGCTGTGCCTCTCAAGCTCTGTGTCACCGTGCCAGTGGCAGCAGATAAGCACAACCCTGCACTGCAGTCCCTGGTGCTTCCTCATGCCTCTCCAGTCTTCTTATTTCCCATTTCCCCGCTGGACCCTGGACCATGCAACAGCATCAAGCAGAGCAGCACTAACACTGGGCTGGGCTTAGATATCCTAAAACGACCTCCCTACCAATACTCCAGCAGAAGCACAGGAAATTTCAAGCATTTCCACTTCAAAAGTCATGCTTCAGGCTGAGAAGCACTTGTGTTATTTCTTTCTGGTGATGTCTATCTTCTCCCAGGCATCTGGTTTGCAAGCCCTGCACAGCCGTATTGTGCTGTCCTAGCCCTGTGTGTAGGCACCTGCACAGCATGGGACGATTCCAACCCCATGCGCAGCTCTGAGGGTCTCCCCAGTGGCCTGTAACAGGTCGACATGCAAAAGATGAGCAGTGAGGGAAGAGGGAGAGGGCTCCATGAATAACTTCAGCTCTGTCTCTGGTCTGAAAAGGATCAGGGACTTGGTTTACATGTTAATGGCTTCCTCTCATCATGCACAGGACCATGACCTGATTGCCTGTGATTTTTAAAAGGGGCCATATTCCCCGACCTGCACTGTTTGCAGGACAGCTCCAGACTGTGGTGGGTTGATTCAGCTAACCAGGAGCTTTGCACTTAGGTGTGGGAATTTCCTAAAAAACTGTTTTCCTACCCCAGGACCTCCAAGCTTCACATCACTAAGCAGGGCAACATTCATATCTTCATATATTCAAATCCTGCTTTATGACAGACTTTCACAAGGTGGTGCCACGTGGCTTTGAGGAGGGAAATCCAAGCTCCTGAATTGCATGGTAGAATACACCTATGCAAACTGGGACAACATCTAGGTCTCTGCCAGGTGCTAAGCTGTGAGTACCCAGGCCCAATTAAAAAAAAGCTGTGCTTGTCTCTGTGGTCTTGCACATAGCTACTGTTCGTCCCAGAGGATTTTGTCTGAGCCAAGAAGAAATGTAGGGATGTATCATAAGGGAGACAGCAGCCAACGCCTCAAGGGGGATGCACGAAACACCCATATTTGGATGTATACAGTTAGACACACCTACACATGCAGGTATGTGTATGAAGAACACATTTACCAGCTCTTATATTTGGCAAACTCTAAGAATTTATAGTATGAATACTTTATATTAATGAATATTCCATATGTGGATTTAATCCACAGCTCAAACTCAGTGTTAAAAATGTTCAAAGGAAAGGAAATAAAACACAGGAGCATAAAAAGACAAGAAAAGCTTTTTCAGTGCAGACCAGTGGTAGCCCAGTTTTCAGTTTCTGTGCATTTCTAAAGCATGACACACCAAAACAGTGTCTTCCATAGCATGGCTGGAAAGAGACCTTTGGGAGTGTCTTAGTTGTTGTGGATTATCCAGCTCTTCAACACCAACAAAAAGAAAAAGGGAAATGAGATGCTGGGAAGGGGGAGAAAGAAAGCAACTGTTCATTTTTTAACAACAACAACAAAAACCAACCAACCAACCAAACAAAAATCCCTCAATCAATGCTGGGATATGAAAGAAATTGTCAACAAAAAGTGAGCAAGAGTAATGAATTAAAGCTATCCTGTACCCCAGTGAAATGCAAGAGAGCTTTGTTATCTCAAGAGGGTCATGTCTTTCTTCAAATGGGAGTAAACAGGATAATATTACACCAGAATGCTTTCTGTCCCTTGTGAATGTCTAATCTTAAAGCTTTCTTGAAGTCCATGAAGTTACAAGCTAAACAAGTACCTAATTCCTAAAGTGAAATACAAAAGACAGCAGAAAACAGTCTTGAAAAATCAAGACCTCCTTTCTTGTCTTTCTGTATCAATAAAAGCAAAAAGGCACAGAACTTCACCACACACTTCATATGCCCAGGCTGAAGGGTTTTGGGGGGACAAGAATTGGTTCCAATAATTTGTCTCTAAAATTTTCACTGACAGGTTTGTAGGGCCTTTCACTTTGTATGCATCCCACTGTGTTCCTCTTCTAATTGTTTTCCCTACACTGCTTGAAGTCCAATACATACAATAAATAGGAAGGAAACCAGCCAGGAAGCAAAAGGAATTGGATTTGCCTGGGTTTATTACTGCAGCTAAATGAAATGTTAAAAAATAAAAGCAAAGAATAAAAAATGAGGAGTAGAGCAGATCCATGGGAATCATTTAAGCACTTCCAGTCTGAAGTTTCAATAATGACACAGAAAAGGGTACTTTTTTCTTTTTAAATTACGTTTTATGTTGGCAAACATCTCTTTAATTTTCTCTTGTCTCTGCTCTTCCTGGTTTCTCTGGGGACCAGCAGCCAAAGTACTGAAACACTGCGATAATGTTTTATCAAAGACAAGAAGAAAAGAAATAACTGAGAATCAGAAGGAGCCAAGCGTGATGTAGTAAGATTTTGGGGCTAGCATGGTTTTGAGGTTAACCTCCAACAAAGCATTTTGCAGGCTTAACTAAGCCCAGACTTTGAACTCAAGTCACTGCTGTGCTCTTATCCAAGTCCTATCAGGAGCTTCCACTCTCGTAGGTAACAAAGCACTGTGCAAAGCAGATACAGTTAAGGACACTTAACACTTCCATCTGAAACTTCCTCCTTTTTAAGAGATAATTAGTCAGTTTTCCTTTTTTATTAATCTTAAGCTTGACATTATGAAGCAGGTTTTCTACCCTGAAGTATTCCCCCTTCCCTCCAGCACACACTGGTTTTTAATGAGTTTGGCCATTTGTTAGCTGAAGAGAGCCAAAAAAATGTCTAGTTTCAGATGGTTTTCCTTTTTTTTCTCATAATGCTGGACCAGAATCTGGAAAGGGGGTGTGGGAATGAGGCATTTAAGTAGGCCGGTATTTATGCATTATAACAGAACTGAAGCTGGGGTACTGGATCTGCATATGACACTGCTGACTCCCACTCAAGGTACTATTGAATTCAGTATGTTCAAAGAGATTTTTCACCCTCACATGCGAACATCAGGAAGTAGCTTTTGTATTTGTAAAATTTGTCTCAAGATCACCTTGTAACATGTGCTCTTCATAATAAAATCTTATGCTCTTAGTAGCCCATAGAGATTAAGGTGCTGTCATGTGTGATCCTCTAGCATGCTTTCTTTAACTCTTATTCCAGTCAAAAAAGCAAAGCTTATAGAATGATCTCCACTTTGGGCTTCTCATTGTCTACCATCACTGGAGAGCTCTTCCACTAGAATTTTGCTGACATTACGAGGTCCAGTTTTTCTGCAAATTTTTAGCCATACTTTGTGGGAGAGGGTGTCTCCTGCTGTCTCAGACAGTACAAAGCACATCTGCAATGATAAACAAGTCTTAAACAAGAGTGCGGGACAACCTGAAATTTTGCACCAGCCTGAAACCTTCATCTAGAGATTGCAAGAGTTACTAACAGCTCCCATTGATCAAGCTCCACATGCTGGGAGCAATTTATCTTGATGAAGCCTTTGTGCTGCCAAGGCCTGGGAGGAACCACACAAGGTACAGCAGATGCTGAGGTCTCAGTTCAGACCATAATCACTGGTCACCAGTGAGATTCTGGCATGGCCTGGGACACAGTTGTGCAAGGTTCTGTGCAAATGCACAGCTGGAGAATCTGCTCATGCTCCAAAGATCTTCCCATCTGCTGCTGGAGTTTCTTTAGTCACTGTATTTCACAGAATGAACTGGTGATGTTGCCAAAGAAGAGGTCCCTTCCCTCATCTTCCTGAAACTTTACCTCCTCCCTGACAAGCTCAGGAGCAGCAGTTCACGTCGCATGGGGTGAAATGGATTGGAGAAATAACCCATTCTTATACAAACTCAATGGGAAAAAAAGGGCAGATAGTCTGCATTTCCACATCATATTTGTTATGTACAAAAAACAGAAGATGCTTCAGGAAGAAATGTCAAGATTAAGTTGATTTCTGTTTCCTTATAGATCACCAAAATTTAGAACTTTGACTGTTTCCCTTGAAAACATAGAAATGCTTCTTTGAGGCATGTGAAATCTTTTATGT
>JANIJG010023019.1:134820-156794 GCA_024611175.1 Megaceryle torquata
AAAAAAAAAAAAACCAAAGAAAAAAAAAACAAAAAAAAAAAAAAACACACAAAAAACAAACCAGACTTGATTTTCTCCTTGCTGCCAGCTGGCAGAGGGTTTCTTTAATTCCTGTGCTCAAACCCCATAGTCTGGTCATGGTGTCAGCAATGAACACCTGGATAGCTTCATCCTCAAGGTGGCTGCATTTCACGGCTGACTATTTGTCCTTTCGTGTGAGTACACAGTAGCTATTAACTTCAAGCAGAGTTTCAGATTTGGATGTGCCTCTTCAGCCAGAATAAGACTCAAAACATGAAAAGTCAGAACCTAGGCTCTGAGCTCCTGAGTCAGGCTGTCTAACCAAACCTTCCAGGTTATAAATTCCAGGACTACCAGGCTGCCTTCTCATGAAGAAAAGCAAAATGGGGCACCTCAGGAGGGTGGTTTTCATCTTAAATGGACTGAATCTCATTCTTAGGGTTTTTAGTCCTCCTAAAGCCTACAATGTCCCAAACGCTATTTTAAGTATGCTTAGTTAGATTATATGTGTTCCTAGATTTATATGTTACTGTAGTGCTATTATTAAGAATGAGTTCAAGACACCAAGATTAATATTTAGTTACTGTGTATAAGCACTGCTGAAGAAATGTAAGATATTCATTACAAGTAATTATAATAACAACAACCACCATCATCTTTTCAACTTATCTCAGAAATTTCTCTGCAAGACATCAAAACTTTTTTTCCCCAAGTAGATATTTTACAGTTACTTTAATGTAATATATGTTTAAAACCCATCCTTTTTAAAGTCCCCTGGAGTGCAAAGTGATTTTTCAATTTATATTAGTATAGTCTATTTGGAAAGGTTTTATTTCTGGCAGAACAGGAAAGACTAGATTTTTAATTTTAAAACAAAAGTGCTGCAGATGGTGGGACCTTGTGGTATCTTTCCACCTTTGGATTTCAAACAAATAAATACTTTGGAAAAAAATCTGATAAAGTAAGCCAAAGAGTAATCAGATGGTAAAGCACTTCCAGATGATAGAACCTCAGCATTTGTCTTCTGAGTACTCTGCAAAATCTCAGTCTCCCTGCTGCAATAAACTGCTAATATCTGGCAATCTATTTTGCAGGAGGATGGCATTTAATTCTGGTTCCTTCAGTGGAAGCTAATTCCTTATTCAGATTAATGTCTTTTAGTTCTTTTGCAACTGTCTAATAATAATTTCCAAAAAGAGTCTTTCAAAATTCTGTCAGAGATTTGCTGTGAGACAAAGCTGTAATGGACTTAAGAAGAAGCCTTGATTTTCCCCCATGAAATTACTCTGGGAAGTTTTTTCTCATGTCAATGCAAATGCAGATTACTCCCTAAGTCATTTGGAAATGTTTCACCTGATATGTCTTTTCTATAAAGATCCCCAGATTCAGCATATTCCCATGCTCATTGAAGTTTCATGGAACTTCCTTTGTGATTTGAAATAAGTGTATGGTGGGATTCAGTTCTCCTAATTTTAACCATCTGAAAGGTAAATGCATAATATGAACATTATTTCTCAGGTCTGTGATGTCTCTGAAGGGTGACTTCATCCCCTCCTAAATCAGAAAAAAAGTGAAATACATTACTTCCAGAGGTTTAACCTTCTCCCTTCTAATTGCACGTTGGACCCAGCTTAGATTAGATGCTGAACATAAAAGGGAATAAAGAAATTTGTCCCAGTTTTGGGATATTACCCTCATGGCCCTCTGCATGAGCATCTGCAAACTGCTTCATCATGGACCCACAATGGCAGGGCAGTGTCACAGCCTTACTCTGCAGAACAGACCAGTTATCATTCACTGTAGCCAATGGCCTGGTGTTGTGTATGTTTGTCAAGAAGAGGAGAAAAAATGGCCTGACTCCACAATCTATTTCATGAACATCACCAACCTGTTCCTAGAGACTTGGTCTTCATTCACACTCAAGATGGGTAAAAAGTAGAAGAAATGATCCAGCTGAATATTATGTAATTATGCTGCTTAACTCAGTTTTAAGACTGTCTCCTACATGAATTTTTCCCTGGCATAACCAGAATATAATTAAAGGATAACAAAATTCAACAGGGACAAAATGGAGCCAATTTGTGACATTACGGGTATGAGGATAGTTGAATTTGAAGTGCTGGGGAACAATCAGATGATGCACAACACGGCAAAACAACTTCAAGGTTGGTCCATCCAAAATCCACAGAGTCAGCACAAAACTCTAGAAGACTCTAGAATATCTTTTTAGAAGGATAAGAGAAGGACCAAAGCAAAGCAACAACCTATCAAGGGTTCACTGATTGTTTAACACATCATCTAGTGCCTCCAAAGCACCATTCAAACATACAGAATTCTCTTTGTCCTCCAGAATTTGATCTGGGAGAAGGTGAAGGATGAAGGATAACACCAAGTAGTGAAATGTCAATACCTGCAAAGCAGTGTCAAAGTCAGAAGTAAAACTAAGTGCCATTTCTGTGTGGGTTGCAAAATCCCAGCTTTAACATCAGCTTTGTCTTTGACCTTGGTCATAACATTGCAGCACTGCATCTTCAACATTTACAAACCTCAGCTAACAGGAATCTGTTCTAAGGGAGGACCCTAGACTGCCCTTTGGGGATCAGAACACAATCAAAACTCTTCAGAAAATTGTTTTATTTTTTATCCGGGTTTCTAACTGCTCTGGTTCTGTCTGTGTAAATTCTCTGACTCAGCTGCTGCTGACATATCCTCCTTGTTTAATATTATTTGTGAATTTAATTCCAGTGCAATTCAATTCCACTTCCCGATAATTAATAGAGATGTTAGATGAGACCAGGCCTAACACAAATTCTCCAGATACCCTGCAAGATACCTCCCATAAACTTTTTACATTATCATTTATCATGATTCTTCATTTACAGTCTTTCATCCAGTTTCCAACTCACATGTCTGATTTCCCATCCAGGCCAATCTGAATTAGTTTTTTCTATTAGGATTTCCTCATAATCCTGCACAGGCCATGGAATGGGCTAGACTGACCTCATAAACCCTTTATGTCTTTGACCTCTTGTTACATGGAAGAGGCATGATACTGCTCATAAAACTCCAACAGCTCTCTAACTGCATTTCTCCAGCAGTACCACAACACTCCTTTATGATGGGAAAATCCACATAAGAGACAGAAGGATCTGAATCGCAGCACAATATGAATTCTTGAATATGTGGTCCTACACCAAAATCAACATCCCACACCCCAGCTACTCCTTCACAAAACAGCATCTGAAATGTTGCACTTTCTATCCACTACACCCTCGTTGAAGAGGCTGTAACAAAAATTTAAGTTCAATGATTTAAGGATGCATCTGAGTTTCTTTGAGTTTCATTCTGGGCAAGTCTCTATCCTGGTTAGCTTTTATTTAGCTGCTGCTCTAAAGAAATCAGGAAACATGCTGTTCTGCCTTATTTTTCCTTGTAATTTTTGCTACTTCAAACAGTAATTGGGTTTTCCACCAAAAAAAAAAAAAAAAAAAAAAAAAAAAAAAAAAGAAAATCAGAATCATTCTTAAAGGAACTTTTTTCAGATCTGTTAAGTGGTGAAAAATGACTATTTTAAATTTCCTTTTGAAGTGAATATTCTGATGAAAAAACTGCTGAAGATATGCAATTGCAGTATTGGACATTTATAAAACACAAATATCCCTGAAAGGATGTCCCCTGCTTTCTCCCACCTCCAAGATCATATACTAGAGGCAAGAAGATGGTAGACGTTGTAAGGGTACAAGCTTTATTGTTTTAGGAGAAAAAAATATTTTCTTTAAAATCAAATTATTCTCAAAAACAAAACAAAATACTTTATGAGATACGGGGAGCTCTTAGGCTTGTCAAGCTTGTGAAATTTATTTGGGGGTATATACTTAAAGCCTAATATTTGTGCTAATCTTAAAGCCTAGTGAAAGAAAGGATTACAGACACATTTGCACATATTCAGAAATGTTCCTGTTTCTTTGCTGGTGCCCCAAATTTCTATGCAATTTACAATGATAAATCTGTTGTGCATCAATGGGGTGACCAGTGTTTTTTGTATGCAGGTGGAAAATCAGTTACAGTGAAGAAAATGATTCTTATTTAACAAAGAAACACCAGTGGTAGAACAAACTGAAGTGTGGAATTTAAGGAGAAAAATACACATTAATATTTCCATGTTGCATCTGCTCAGCACTGAAATTGTTAAAGTATTTTGTTAACGAATTAAAATCTACTTTAAGAAACCACCCCTGAAAATGGTTAGGAAAAGGGTGATTTATATTTAAGTCACAGGTCCTGTCAAACAAGAGACTGAACTGCATAATGAAGTACTGCTAATAGAATCTTTCTTCTTAATGAACTGCAAATCATTTTACAAACTAAACCTGCTTGGAAAACTGGGAGTGAGGATCACTTGGTCCATCAATATAGTGCCTTGGTCTGCAGTGAAAAATGGCAAAAAAAAAGAGCAAGAGAACCCTTTTGGAAGATATGTCCATGGGGACTGATCTGTGTCCTCAGCCATGCAGGATTCTGCCAGGCAGGGCTGGTGGGCTGACTTCATTTCGCTGTGATTTTAAACCAGAATTAACTGTCCTTTCCCAAAGACTGAATATGGGAAAACATTTCCTTGCAAGTAACTTTTTTTTTTTTTTTCTCCTACTATAATGAGAGAAAAATATGTTGGAAAGAATTTTGAAATAATACTTTGAAAAAAACACTTCAACATAAAAAGAAAAAAAAAAGGAAACATTTTGTTAGAGGCATGTCAAAATGGAACCATGGGAACCTGCCCTCTTTTCTTCCTCCAAGACAAAATTAAGGACAAGGTAGACATTGTTTCACAGATGCTTTTGATGTTCAGTACTGTAACTTCTGATAGAAAAAGATTCAGTTGAAATTTTATCAGCCAGCCCTAACCTACAGTATAGGTAAGGTGTGATTTTTGCACGGAAAATACAGGATTTAGCACAAAAGCAGCAAAATGCTGCATGGCCACTTCTGAATGGTAGCACCCTTTACAAAGCTGTTGACACACATGTAAAAATACACCACGTATGTGGTAAGAGTAACACCTCCCCAACAGGCTGACAACACTTGTGTAACACTGGTGGAAAGGTGTAAGAAAAGCAAGACCCTGTCTTATACAAGGGCAACTTTTCTGTCTTGCTTGGGTATCTAACTTGAGCATAAGTTCTAGGTGCCCACTGAACCTGTCCTATAGGTGATGTTTATATTCCCTGTACATTGTGAGAGGATACACATTAGGTGTTTGGCCTTCCCTGTGGAGGTTCTCAGTGGCACCTCCCAGATCTCCCACTGACTGCACAAGGAAATTTTTGTGGCAGACTGGCCCATTAGGAGTTTAATCATTAATCCCAATTTGCATACCCTGGGCAGGTGGGCTGCATTACACTTAAAGTCTTTACAATGTTCATTGTCCTCAAGGCAGGTAGGAAGCACTGCCCTCAGACCAGACAAGCAGGCTCTGGGGCTTGTGCTTTGGGTATTTTTAAAAAAGTATTGTTCTGGGGGACACCAAGAAATTTGTCATCAAAAATATTCAGGAAACATTACACACCTGTAGTGCTGACTGACTTTTCCTATCTTAGTTACAGTTCATTATCAGACCAAAACTTTTCTATGATATTGGCCATGTAGTGACACGCTGGTCTCACAATCTGTGATCACCCCAGCATTGTCCTGGCTACAGCACCTGTCTGCTAGCCAGAGTGAACTGGAGGAGGCCATGTTTCCCAAAACCAGTGAAAAAAAGCCAATGGGACTGACTCAGGGCTGTGGAAGGCTGTCTGACATCTCACAGAGCTGCTGCTGGGCATGTAGAACAGGTAACTCCTTGTGCAGGAGTTACCCATCAATATGTGAGTGGGTTCAGGAGAACAAAAAGCTTCAACAAAATATATATATACTATACCAGAGCTGTCCACCAAAGAATTCCAGTTTGCCCTTGACCTGGTTCCACAGTAATTTTTTTTTAGCTCGAAAAACTCCCACTGCCACCAGATCACACTTGCTAGTTTTATCAAAGATCTCCAAGCACTTCACCCAAAGCTCCTGCTCACAAATAGCCTAACCAGTATAAAAGTGAGGCTAATTCACACCCAATGAACGCAGGGCTAGGGCAATAATATGCTCTCATCTCTGCAATGCTGTGTCACTGCTCTCTCCCTTCCTTCCTAGGACATTTCACAGCCTTGCTACCAAGAACTTCCTTTACTAGAAATTTCTGGAAATGGAAGTTACGTTTATTCTCCACATGAGCATCTTGCACCTCAGTAGGTAGGAAAATAGAGAACAGGATTAGTACAGTGAGCAACAGAGGTATAAGACTCTATAGCTTGCCCTTTCTGCCTCCCATCGTCTTCTCCTCTTTTTTCCATCACACACAGCACTCACTTTCCTACATTGTGGAAGACTTTGTTTCATCTGTATTTAAAGATGCATTTCAGCTCAAGTCCCAGCCATGCACAGTGTGTCTCACTGTTTGCACTAGGAGTGTGCAATGAATGTGGGGTCTGCATAAATTAAAATCTTTCTGCAGAAATGCAAGATCATGATTTTAATAACTCAATTCACTTCCCTTGGAAAGCCAGTCAGCAGGTTTTTTTCATGATTTCTGTAATAACAACTGCACAGAGATGTGCAGACAGGTCTTTTATATCTTGATGTCTGAAAAGCTTTAATACAGGTTTTGTTCTTAGATTATTTTTTTTCAAAATGTCTAGCACAACCTTACCTACATCATTGTTTGCTGTGTGAGAAAGATATGTATGCAATATGCATGCCACATATACATAAAGGGCACTAAATAATAACTAAATATTTTTAAAAACTGGTTTGGACACATTTATTAATCTAATTTTTTCCTAGAAATGTAATCTAATTTCTCTCCTAGAAGTTCCTCCCACTTCTACCACAGAATATACACTTAATCAGTTAATGTTGGTGTAAGGATCTGATCTCCTTTACACAAAAGCATCTTTCTCTGTCTGGGAAGATGACACATCTTCTTCACTAAAGCTTGTCAGTTATATCCTTTCACTTTGCTAACATGATGGTACTGAATTTGTTTTAATTCTTGTTACAGATAGCAATAATACCCATCTGCTGTAAATCCAGAGGGAGAAGTTCAGAGCCCTCCAACAGCTCACAAAGACATTGAAAAATTATAGGGATGACTGAGATTAGAAGATGTTAGAAAAACTGCCAAGCATTAACTGAATGTTTTGTAAAGGATATAAATATATATATATAAAAATCTGTCCATAGGAGTAGCTATTGTAGGAAGATGGCAAAGTGCTACTGGACTTCCTACCTTTGGCAAGTGGTAGACACCCATTCCAGATCCACAGTGATGAACAGTCATTACTAAGTGAAGGGGCTTTCAATTGCATCTTTCTTTTCTCTGTATTCTATTCTCTATTTCTACCTTCCAATTGCTTCTTTATTATTATTCATATCATGACAAGGTCTCCAGAAGGCCTGGCACTGAATAAAAGGACATGTCCCCCAACAAGTGCTGACAAAACTAAAAAGTAGAATAGCTGTGAGGGAAAGGCACAAACCACCTGATCGAGATCATCTGAGAGGTCAATGGAGAATATTTTCTTTGCAGTCTTTGACATGGCCACTGCTCTCAACTGCTACATGGGAAGCCAAACACCCAAGGAACCTGTGGTCTACAGCCTTGGTGGGGTGGTGGAATTTACCCCAGAGACTGAGAAGGAAAGTGAAGTTCATAACAGAAGAATAGCAGTGTAAAAAAGAGCACCCTAAACCCCATCCTTGCTTTGATGTTTCTAATGTCTTTCTGCTGTTTGTTTATGTTGGGATAGCTTGTCCTGGTACAGGTTAACCTGGTTTTGTGTCCCTGGTGCAGTCAGGGCTCATAGTCTGGCCTTCCTATTTAAGCAAGAGGGTTGCCTTGACACTTGGTCTATCAGCACTAAGAAAGAAACCTTTCCTAATGTATTAAGCAGAGGAAGGAGTGGAGAATTTTCCTAATATTTCAAGGAAATAATTTCTTGCCCATGTGGAGCAGGCAGGCTCTCTGATCATGTCTGGAAGAGCTGATACCTGCAAGGAGATCTCCCAGCAAGGGCACAGCTAACCCCCCACAAACACTGGCTCCATCAGCTACTCCATGCAAGGAGGGCGAGAAGCCCTTCCTAGTCCTGCTGGACAGTACAGAAAAACATTTTGAAAAGGAAGAGGGTCTTTAATAAATAAATAAATAATATTTTCCCAACCTGTGAGCCACAGGAGTCTATTTAACTTCAAAAACTTAGCACTTGGTTTCATGCTACTGAGCAGCTATTCAGAGCTCAGTCTATCCAATCCTGTCTTGACCAGAGAGCCTGAGATAAAAATCATCTGCAGACTCCAGCCTTCCTTCTCTGACCTTCTCCCTGCTCATGTTTTATTATTTTACTTTGATTTCAGCCACAGAGCACTTCACAGGATCCTGAGCTTACTTGGATTGGGACAGGTGGTAACACAAATGGGTACAGAGCCACATTGCCTCTAAGCAAGCATCTGTTCCTTGGAGTCAGAGTAATCATATACTTGAACTAACCTTACAGAAAGAATAATCAGTTTGTGGATACTATTGATACGCAGGTGCTTACTCTGATGTAGATGGCCTCTGGTTTTACATTCTCTGTCTCATGGAGGTGGTTCATGCCTCAGAGTCATCTAAGAAGGCATTAATCTTAGAGCAGTGGGACAGACTCAACAAAACTACAGCTGTTAGTGTAAGAAAAAATGAGAATTTGGCCAGTAGCAAATCAGCAATTACAGCTTTCAAGATGCTAAGTGAATGAAAGTTAACTTTTCTACTTAAGCAATAAAGGATTCAATATCCAGTTGATGTGTTTATCATGAATGTGGTAATAAAGATGCCTGTTTTATTGGCTGCTGTTTTAGCCTTAGTTTTCATAAATGACTGATACTTAATTAATTGAAGGTGGTATTACGAAAACCAATCTGCTTAAGAAAGCTCCTTTTAACCAGCAGTTGTCATATTCATTCTGATCTCAGAGAGAGAAGTTCAAAGTTATTATCTTCTCTCAGACAAACTAGCAAATAAACATGAAAAGAAACAGTAAAGGTGAAATATCTGAAAAAATGTTTTCGTGCTTTTTTTTTATTTCCCTCTGGGTAAGTACTGTGCTCAGAAATAATTTTCATTCTTTGTAGTGATTTTTTTTTTCTTTTTTCCTCACACAGATGGCAAATTTGCTGGAGTTACTGGCAAAACAGAGTCCTCTTCTTCATATTTGCTAGTAAACAAAAAGTAAACCTTGTGTAATTAATAATTCTGTCTATACCAATAAATAAAATGTGCTTCAGACCATATTCTGGCCCTGGGGGCAGAAGTACTACATCTTTAAGCAGATGCACACTGTTATCCCCAGAATGGAGTAGATATACCAACCAGCATTTTCTCATGCTATCTCCAAAGTGATCCCCAGGCACTGTCCCAAAAGTCTTACTGATAGAAATTATGCTGGGATTTGTCAAAACTTGTTATTTAACAGTTTGGTGACTCATGGTCAGTGCTCAGTAGTCTTGCTCAGTCTACATGTTTAGAGCACAATCCAGACCTCAAGCACAGGAGCACTGGTGGTTTTTGTCCCAGGCTGGGGAAAGCATGAGCAAACTTGCTCCAGGACATATCTTAAAAGTCTTCACCAAGACTTCATACATCCAGCTTTTTTTTTTCCTGATCCACCATGGACTATCTGCATGACCTTGGGCAAGTCACTCTTCTGTCTGGGCTGCAGACTGCAGTGTAGCGTAGCAGTAACCATGAACAGGCTTGACAGTGTCCTGAGAGCAATGGGACCAGGCATTTTCCTACAGCCTGGTTCACCTCGCTTTTAGAAGAGTAAACTAGCCTACAATGACTCCTGTGTTGCCAGAGTGGATTTTAAACCCATCTCAGGCATTTGAAACCACACTGCAGTCTGCACTCTGGATGCAAGTGCCATCTCTCTGCTCTTTCTCTGGCGAGTGGACTTCCTGACTTACAGAGGCACAGTGAGACAGATGTATTCAAGGCTCTTCTAACACTACAGCAAGCAAAGATTAAGCAGTCATTACCTATAACAGGCACATTTTCTTAGGAAAAGTCAAACATTTTCACTAGATTTTTCAGCCCAGTAACATCTGTTTCAAAACTGGAGCAGTTTGACAAACCCTGCTCCTGTGGCTCCCACAAAGTTCCCACGTAAGACCTGGCAAGAGCTCACTCACAGCCAGCCTTCAGCCATCCTCACCTGAGAGAATCAAACCAATTTAGCCTCCCGCAGGAGATAAGAAGAAGGACAAAGTCAGAACTGCTCACAAGGCTTGAGGGAAAGAAAAAACTACAAGATGTTTTTGCATCCCCAAGAGGGAGCAGTAGAGGGGCAGGAATAGCTCAACATTGTCATTGTGGTTCCCAAACCCGTACACATTGACACTTGGCCCATGTCAGCTGCAGTCTAAACGCATCTGGGACACCTTCATATTCTGTAATTGCATCATATTTTTCTTAGAAGATTCTGGTGAATCCTTATGGTGCAGGAAAGTTTAGCTGAGAAAGGTCCCAAGGACATGTACTGGTGATGTGATGAGCACTGTTCCACACTGAATAACAGCAGGCAGATTTGGCCCTCTTGTTTGCATTCCCATGAGGTCTATCCACAACTGCTTGCTTCATGCTCAACTAAAAAGAAATATAAAACCTCATAGCTACAGCCTCAGGGTTTTTTTTCCCTTTGCTGAACATCCAGAGACTGATCTACCCTCATGAGTGCAGCATCCAAGATATTTCTGGTTAAACACATCCAGGCACCCCAAAACAAGTAACACATGCCTGGGCTTCTACACACTTTGCTCAGAGGTACAGACAGATGAAAGTCAGTAAATAATAGTGCAGAAACCTGGATTCAACCACTATTTTGGCCCTGGCTTGAAGGAGACATGAAGAGATGTTTGCCCAGAGCTTCCTAACCCTTGGTAGATGGGACAATCAGAGATGAGGAAAATAACCTAGTGAATTTATCTGTCCAAAGCAGTAATTTATTACCAGCATCTGGAGCCAAAGAGACCGGAGGATGTGAATTTCTAAGATCACACTATAGCTGATTGCCAGTCCGGGTTCAGAGCTGACTGCTGTTCCACAACAGATCCCTTACCATAGTAGAGTAAGAAAAACTGTAGCAAAGTGTGTTTCTCTTTTTCAGTGACACCAGACACTGTCCCTATCCACTGGGATGGGATATAATCATTAGTTTTTCTCTGAAGTGGAGTCACAGATTTTGGTGGCTTTACCTCCCTTCACTGCGAAGTAGGTAGAAAGCTGCCTGCTCTGTCCAGCTTGATACCTAGGTACTTAAGGGCATTTATTCCTTCATCCAGAGGATGATACACTACTACTTGGTGGATTTGAGGTGCCAGGTTGGTATTCAGTGGTGCTCAGAGTCAGACATCAATGCTTTGGGAAAACCTTTTTCTTTGTAAATTATCTACCAATCACTTCAGACCAGGTTATTTTATATTTTGCTTTTTTTCTTAAAAAATAAAAAAAGGGAGCTATAGGCACTCTCCTAGTGAAAAAAAAACATATTGTAAGTGATCCCTTACGAGTTTTGTCAAGCTCACTTGGGGTTTCTCTACACAGAAAATTAATCTGGATTGAGAGACTAGAATGACTATTTCTCTACAAGGCTAGTTTTTCATGATGTTAGTCTAGATAATCAGTGTTCTCCACTGAAATAACTTAATCTTGACTTTAAAAATAAGCAAAATGGGAAGGAAGCATTTAAATTCTGCAATATCCGTATTGTCTTTATATTGAACTAAAAGAAAAAAAAAATCTTCAGGGATTTAATCCAGAATAACTCTGTTTCTGAGCACTCCTTGTACTCAGGACTTTCCAGCAGCAGCAAGGACACTTTTTCATTTCCACACACTCAACTCAAACAGCCACAACTCTGCACAAAGCAATTACTGTAACAGCTAGAGCAATGGGACCAAATCCCTGCTGTCCCACCTGGCCCTTTTACTGAAGCAAAAAGACCAATAAAATCAATCTATGTCTCTGCTTCAGTTTTTGGGGCATGGACTGGCTTTTTTTTTTTTTTTTCCCTGGTAAATTAACAGCAAGAAACAAATGATAACGTGATTTACAAGAAAGACGATATCCTCTTCCCTGTGACCTGAGCCATGAGTAACTGATGTGCTAGGGAGTTTGTTACACTCTGCCTCTGGTGCAATGCCTGGGGGAGCATGCAGATACACTGCCAACTGCAGAAACTTTTTTCAGCAGCCACCTGCAAACTTTGCACCTTATTTGCTCATGGCAGGTTAGTCCTGGTGAACTGGAATGCTTCAGATGGGAGAGAAAGCACATGGGTGCTTATGTGCCAGGAAAATATTCCTGAGATCATTTGTGTCAAATTGTTTATTCTTCTAACTGTAAGGACTGAAACTTCTTTCACCTTTTACCTTGTTTCACTTTTGCTGGAAGCCTCAAGCTGATGGGATTCATCCCAAAACTCCAGCCCATCCATCAACAGCAGGGTTAATTATTTTCACACCAAGAGAAAAAATTCCACCTCCCTTACCCTTCTTTGCATGCAGGTAAAGAAAAAGTAGGCAGGACACCTGAAATCACTCCTGGCCCAAATCTCCTGCTGCTTCTACAGCACGCACAGAGGGAGAGAGATACAGGAGCTCACTGGGCATTTGAGGAAAGCCTTTTCTGGCCATATTAAAGATAACTTATCCCATCACAGCAACGGGAGTGGAAAAGGTGATTGAAACACCAGCTCTCAACCCCCCACCGACCTTCTGTCCCTTTTCCCCGAAGTATTAACCCTCCAAGGCATCGCAAGGTCTCCCGGTCCCGAGGCTGTTCTCCACTCCCTGCTTCTTCTGGTTCGTCAGCGTCCAGTCCCACCACCCTCCCTCCTCGTACAGAAGAATAGCAAGGCACCACTTTCAGCTGCTCCCGGAGGAAAGCCCAGATTACACACATTTAGATATAGAGAGATAGATATGATTATATTTCTCTTTGCTGTTTAGGACAAGAAATGAAGTGCTGCCTCTTTAATTGGCAAAAGCATGCAGTAAGAGCATACCTTTAATTTAGTGTTGGGATAGCTCACTTGCACCCTGGCTGTTGTCTTATTGGAGAGGGCAGCCTGCCTCAGATCCTCTAGCACTGAAATAATATCATCCAGCACGCATTTCTTATCCTGATTTCTCAACACACACAGATGGGAAAAAGTATAATTATAGCCTTTGTAGTTCACCTTCATTTCCAGCACGGCTCGGTGGATCTGCAGGATCACATCAGCCTGATGCAAAATATTGCCTCCGGGTTTGGAGAGGAGAATCACCCTGCCATACCTTCCCGGGGTGTGCAAGTCCGAATACAGCTGGCTTTTGGATTGATCGAGGGAGAAAAGGCTGCTGGCTAAGCTCCTCTCGATCTTGGCCAGGCTGTGGCTGGGGGCTACCAGGCTCTCCAGGTCAGTGTCAGGCTGGAAGCGCTTGAGCAGGCTGAAGCCGAAGATGATGGTCAGGACTGCGGGCACAGTAAGGAAAAACACCGGATGCCTGCTCACGAATAAGCCCAGCTTGTAGAAAAACGACTGGAGCCCTCTGTGTATCACCTGCCGCAGCATCCTCCACCAGATCCAGCCTGCAGATGCTCCTGGCCGTCTTAGAAAGCACATGTGACATGTGTAGCTCCTTACCCCTTCCTGTCAGTTTCCCTTTCTCTCTCCCTCGCTCTCTACTACTCCTTTAAAAGACTGCAGCAAGTTGCAGCAAGACAGCCAAATATTGATCAATGGAGTGTGTGTGCGCGCGTGTGTGTGTGCTGGGGGTGGAAAAGACCGGGCAGAGGAGGGAGGAGGGGGGTCCTTTCTTTTTTCTCTTTCTCTTTTTTTTTTTTTTTTCCTTCGTTCTCTCCTCCCTCCCCCCCAGCCAACTAGCATCGCCTCCCCCCCACCCCAACCCCCGCCCGGGTGCCCCCCTTTCGCCGGCGAGTTTCAGGCGTTGCACCGGGAGCGCTGCCGGCTCTGCAGTGCCCGCTCCGCGCCCGCCGCCGCCCCGCGCAGCCCCACGCATCCCCGCGCAGCCCCGCAGCCGGCACCGCTTCTCCGGGGCGGTGCACCCAGCGCCGGCAGCAGCCCCCCGCCCCTTCTGCAAAGCATCGCCGCTCGCTTTCCTCCCTCCACCCCCTACACACACAGAGGGAATTTGCCGGGGGCGGGAGGATGATGCTGCATTTTAACGTCCCCCGACCCCTCCGCGCCCCTCCATCGCCCGGACGCAGCCGCGGGGCCACTACGAGTGCCCCTGCACCCCG
Source organism: Megaceryle torquata (assembly GCA_024611175.1). NCBI lineage: Eukaryota > Metazoa > Chordata > Aves > Coraciiformes > Cerylidae > Megaceryle > Megaceryle torquata. Next base: position 149,216 of record JANIJG010023019.1, read on the forward strand.
CCGGCTGCCGGAGGAGGGAGAGCTTTGCCCGGAGACTTTGCGAAGCGCTTTCCCACAGCAGCAGCAGCAGCAGCCGCCGCCGCGCTCAGCTCTCTGTCCCCTGGTCCCACTGCTGCTGCATCCCCTCGCCGCACCCAGATCTGCCCCAGCCGTGCTAAGGCTCTCGGGGACACACATACCAACGCACCACTCCAGCAAAGCTCCCAACCCAAACTGCCACCTCTTTCCTTTCCCCCATTTGCAGCTCGAGGTCAGCCAGGTGGAGCTGCCCCGTGGTCCAAGAGGGAGAGACTGACCCCAGGAAGGGTCTGGGGCAGGGTGAGGAAGGGGGAGTCAGTTGCTCCTTCCGCTGCCCGACAGCCTGGCACCTCTCCCCCCATGCCGTCCCCGGCCAGCAGCTCGCTTAGCAGTGACCTAGGAGAGGCAGGACGGGGCTCCTGACACCCTCCAGCTGAAAAAGAGTTTTTCCGAGCAAAGACACCAGCAGACCATTACATAAGAGGAGAAAAATTCTGCGGCTCCCCTGACCAAAGGAGTGCAGCAGAGAAATGCACTTGCAGCAGGAGAGCTGCCCACCAACTCTCCAAGCAGCAAGGTCTGCTCCTATAGGAGCTTCAGCTAGGACTGCTTGGGACAGCAGATCCAGCTCTAGCAGACCTGACAGCCCCTTGCCAGCGAGGCAGCGGAAAAGGCAAACTTGCTTTGCTGGAGCTTTATACTCAGCTCATAAATCTAAATTGCAGAAATGTAATTAAAAAACAAAACCCCAAAAATGCAGATCTCTGCTCAGTGTATCCTCTTCCACCAGATCCCTGCTGTATTTTAGCTAGTTTTGTCAAGCAGAATTTGATTTATTTTGGGATGGGACCAAGGGTATTGTGTAAAGCCTGTGAGAGCAAGGTTCTTCCAAAATAAATTCTTACTGAAACAGGAGGGAGAGTGGAAACTGGGGAGCTCAAGACTCTCTGTTGGAGACTCCGCCTAATCCAGGACTAGGCAAATTACAGCTTTAATCAATTATCAATATTTTGGAGAAAAGCAGCATATTCAGCAGTCTCTTTCATGCTGACAACCCTACACACACACTTCTGTGTGGAAGAACAAGACATAAAAAAGAAGGAACCCATCTTTGAGGGCTTTGGAGGGTTTGTGTTAGGTTGCAGAGACAGTGATTCAGCTTGGAAGCCTAAGTTCCTGCAGAAGTGTGGAAACTTGAAATTCTCTCAAAGGATGCAACAGAAAGGCTGGGAGCACTGGATTGGAAGCCTACATGATTGAAATCAGTGGCTAAGATTCAGAACTGCCTTGGTAAAACTGGCTTAATTTTTATATTTGAATGGGTGCTGCAAGCACACACCTTTCAAATTCAGGCTGCTTTTATTTAGTGGCCTAGATACAGCTAGCTGATCCTGAGGTGCTTGCAAAGGTGGGCCAGAGTTTTTACAGGCAACAAGAAGGAGAGGTTGGAGGTGGGAAACACCTGTAGAAAAGACCCCATTAGCCTCTCTTTTGCTCATCTTAAAGCATTGCCCATGATGGAAATCTGATTCAACTACCCTAGGAAATGCTAAGCTCCACTGGTACAAATTACAGCTCTTTGTCTATTTTATGACTCACTTACACCAATGGTTGAGTGCTCCCAGTGCATAAAGTCTAAATGCAAAGGCTTTATTGAGCCTTTGTACTTACACACGTTAGTGAGACCTTGAGTGTGAAGTCTGTACCTGTTTCTTCATTTCTATATGTGCAGGTTTGTAACAGCCTTTGATAAAGTATGTCAACATGTATAAGCTATCAGTGCTACTGGCTGAGATAGCTTAGCACTGTGGGCTTCAGCACAGGCTTCAGGAGCTCTACCTGGAGCCTTTGGGTCCTTGTCACTCATTGCTTCTGTGGCTTACATGGTGTTGCTACCTGGTCCACCAGGGACAAAACTGCAATCACTTCTCTTGGTTGCTGTGGCCTTGCCCAGTTATGCCTTCGACAGAGCTGATCACTGCTCATTGGCCAAATCTTTCTTTTGATCACAGGAAGGGTTGAAGAGCACATCACACGAAGTCCGGACCACCCTAGGAGGAGCAGGTCCCTCTAGTGACTAAAATATGGTAAAGGATATTTTTCATCTGCAGCATTTCTGGGGCTTGGACATGAAAGGTATGACTGAGCACACGCTGCTTTCTTCTTGAGCTGGGCAATAAAGCAATATTGCCAAAGGGCACTGGCGATTGGTCTTGCCTGTCCCTTGGCGTACGCAATAACAAAGTGTGATCCTGCCTTAGTGGACCCACAGGTAATGAGTATGATAAAGTGATCAGTGCATTACATTGGTCACCTCAAATGGAAAAATCCATGAAGGATCTAAAAAGTCAGTCTGAAGTACATCTTGGAAACATGCAGGGTATCAGCTCCTTTTCTGAGAGCAGTGCTGGGGTATGCTGATATTTATATCCTCCCTGGTGTCATCCAGCGAATCCTATTTAAAGGGGAATAGCCAATGTCAGGGACATAGCTGGGGGAACTGTACGATAGTTCAGAGTCTGGAGAACAGAGAAATAACAAGACATAGAGAGATTCAAAACACTCAGAAGTGTTTTGAAACAAACAGAAGTTTGAAACACAGAAGTGTTGAAACAAGATGCAGCTTGGAAAAAATGCAACGGTATCTGGGGAAAACAATTGAAGTTGCCTACTCCCAGAAAGGAGAAAAGTTTGAGAACAAATGATTCAGCACAAAGCTAAAAAAAAGGGGAGGATTACAAGATAGTGCAAGCTGGACATGGTTTTGGAGAAAACATTGCTTAGCAGAAAGTCAAAGCAATAAAAATTTACTATCAGACAAATCCTAAAGCAGGGAGGAAACAACCCCTCTGTGTTACACTTATATGGCTGCACTGAGGGACTGTGTTCAGCTTGGAGGGTTACTGAGACATGGTATATTTGATGATAAATAAGAATTATCAGGAGGCTAGAGGAGTTGGCATAGGTGCACTGATCAAGTATTGAAGAAAGTAGAGTTGGACACCCAAGAGCCAGATTGCCATACATTGATTAACATGCAAGTAAAGCTACAAACAGTCCTATTGACAGAGTGATTTTAAGTTGTTATAGTTTAATAGCTGGGTGGATATAGTTAAAATTAATGATACAAAAAGACAGGAAATAGTAAAACCCCAGAGGAATAATTTAGAATAGTCACAGAATTTGCGTGTTTAAGAGTAAATAATAAAAAAGAAAGGACTGTCAAAGGCCGTTACAGACCTCAGACCAACTAGCTGATATTCACACACTGGAGTTGATTCATACACTTAGATGAAAATGTTCATACTAAATAAAGTTCATACACTTACATAATTTTCTACCTCAAACTGGGAAAGAAAAAATCTAGTGTGATACAGAGTTGTTTTAGAAATGTGGATTTTAAGAGAAAAATCCCTTAACAATTATCATTTAAGTTATAAATATCATGAAACTGCAGGGCCAGCACTGTGCAGGAGCCATGCAGGGAGGGCAAGGGTGGGAAGGGGTGACAGAGAAGGTCTGTGCATAGTACTGAGGGATGAGGACACTGAAAAAAGGATGTAAAAGCTGGAGTGACCTTTCAGGGAAAAAGAAACAAATGGTGATTGCTGTGGTTGAATCTGCTGTTTTGCTTTTATGCTGTGCAGTGGTTTTGAACACAGTTGAGAAAACCCTGCTAGCTGCAGAAATGGGGAGTATGAAAAGCCTTGTGCCTTTTGGGGAGGGTGTCAGACCTTGTAGGACCAGAAACCCACACCCATTGACTGTGGAGATTTTAAACAGAGACACCTGAGACTGATGAAAAGCATGGACAGTCAGGGTGCTAGTAGAGACACAGGGGGCAGGAATGATCATAACAAAAAGAGTCTTTGAAGTTCTTGTAAGGAAGGAAGCAGATCCTTTAGGTATTGATACAATTTCAAATGTTCAGCTTTACTATTCTGTTTTTGGCTGAGGTAATTATCTTCTTAGTAGCTGATACAGTTATGTGTTTTGGGTTTGGGATGAGAATAATGTTGATAACCCACTGATGTTTTCAGTTGTTGCTAAGTGGTGTTTATAGTAAGTCAAGGACTTTTTCAGCTTCTCATGCTATGCCAGAGAGAAGGCTGGAGGAGCCCAAGAAGCTGGGATGGGATACAACTAGTACAGCTGACCTCAGCTGGCCAAAGGAATATTCCATACCATATGATGTCATGCTCAGCCTTATAAACTGGGGGAAAGCTGGCAGTGGACTGCTGCTTGGGAACTGGCTGGGCATCGGTCAGCAGGTGGTGAGCAATTGTGTTGTGCATTACTTCTTTTGTACATTCTAATTTTATAAACTTCTTCCTTTTTTAAAACTGTCTTTATCTAAACTCGTGAGTTATATTTTCTTTCCTTTCCTGATTCTCTCCTTTATCCTGCTTCTGGTGGGGAAGGAGTGAGTGAGTGGTTTTGTCGTCCCTAATTGCTGGCTGGTGTTAAATCACAACAATTATAAACATTTTATTCCTCCAATTAAGTGTTATTTCCTTAAGTAGTACAGTTCCTAAAGTAAGGATTGCTAAGCCATGATTTTCAAAGGGTTGATATTTATTGAATAAAATTGGTCAATGCTTTCAAATATGAAAAACAGATTTTGAAAAACATTGGGCATAAACCTACTGTTTCATTCTAAATTTAGTGGATTGATTTGTGTCTTCTACAACACAAAAGTTTCTTTTAGTTTTGAAAAGGAAAAACTGTCAATTCAAACATCAAGCTTTCAGGAACAGATTTAAAATACCTTTTAGTTTTTGTTTAATTCTGCAAATCTTTTTAAATTTCAGCTGTTCACCAGAAAGTTGAAGCTTTCTTGGAAATTCATTAGAAAGAAATAAACAGGTTTTGCTCCTGTTTAAGTCTTTTTTTTTGGTTGCAAAAATATACTTGACATTTTCTAAGCAACTATAGCTAATTCACACTGTTACCTAATAAAAGCCTCTGATGTTAGCAAGGAGCTGCAAGATCTGTGACAAGTAAGAACATCATCAAATGGATAATGCTAATGTTATTATATTTCTTGAGAGGACTGAAAAATTAAAATGCTGAAAGAAGACAGCTTGCAAAGATAGCTGGGAGCATCAGGCAGTTAAGTAATATGTTTTGTGTGGGTGGGGAGGTTAAGTTCTGGTTTTGTTTTCTTTTGTGAGAGAGAAAATATTGATTCAGCTAGAGAAAATGAAAATGACTGAGGAAGCTACCTCAGATAAGTGAAAAAATCAAACAAATATGCTCCCAAGTGTTTCTCCTTATCACTTCTGCAAAAATTAAACCCCATCTTTTCAGTTCTTGTTACTGTGCTTCCTACTATCATAAAAGACTAACAATGAATATTCATTCACCTAAACCTTGCCATTCTTCCATCCCCATATGTCTTTATTTTCATGTCCCTGACTATTTGGAAAAGTACTTGGAAAACAAAGGTATCTGCTACAACCCATCTCTAGGTGGAGATCTGTGGAACTGTGAATTATACCTGCTACCTGTGTTCTCCTTAAAAGCTTTATACAGAGGCCATATCTATCTTGTGGGTTTTCAAGCTGACTGAAGAAGCTACTGGAATGTATTTTTAATGTGACAAATCCAAAGGAAGCTGGAAAAGACCCCTGTAAGCACAGGAATCCCAGTAAGAATATAGATGGTATTAATCCTTGGTCTGACAGCATCTTGGATACTTGCCTTGCATTATTTCACCTCCTAATTGAGAATGGAAACTAGTGTTATTATTTAGCCCAAACCAGAGGGTGCTGCCATATGGCAGTCTCATTTTCTGTTGACAGAGGTAGGTTCAGAATGGAAAGGAAATACTATAGGTCTTGTAGAAGACACCACCCTCATAAAACATCCTCCTAAGAGGCTTCCCTCTTCTCCTTGATTGCAGGCTACCTCCACTGATTTTGTCAGCCTTAGTCTGACTTTTTGGCGATGGCCTTAGATGACCTTTGCTGGGAGTCATATGAGGAGAGGGCTGAATGCAGTAAGAGAAGCTACTAAAAAAACTGATGAGAAGGAGCAAAGTATCATCAACTTAAAGATTTTATTTCTTTAGACTGATATGAAATCCTGAGATATTCAAGAAAAATCACCTAGTGGCATTGGTGGCTGTTTAATGATATGAATGGCATGCTGGTTTCAGCAAGAGGTAAAAAAGAGCATCAAAGCTAATTAATTTATTATCTAGGAAAAGAGTCTCAAGTACTTTATTATTCCTAAAACCTGCATTGCCTTAAGATATTTACAATAAGGAAAACAGAGAACGTTTTGTGAAGAGCAAACATATATGCTCACAAGTCCATGCAAAATGTCTCAGTCCAGCTGAAACATAACCAGTGCAATAGTGGCTGCAGGAGTGTGAAACGTTTGAATGCTGCCCTGAGGAGACCTGGTCCCATTTCTGCTCAGCCACATTTTTCTATGTGGTGCTTCTCAAATGGCTTAGATCCAGCAGGGCTGTAAGTCTCCTGTCAACTTGTGATCACCAGCTCTATTTTGGCAAACCACTGAACGTTCTCAGCCACAGTTGTGATTGGTGTTGAGCTGTGGATACGACTATCCCAGTAAACTAAGCTGTGCCAAGGCCCATTTTCTAGCCTTAGGGCCAGCTGGCACAGCCTGTCTGTGTCTATAGCCTTGAAGTATCTCAGTCTCCAGAATAGTGTAGCTGCATCCAAACCAACAGTTCAGAACAGTCCCTGGCTGGTGCTAGATCCTGTCCCATATGCAGGAATATGTTGGGAAAGTGCTGGTTGTTTTGGGCCAAAATCATTCCAGGCACCATTCTTAAAATTGAAGAATATAGATGATGGCATTCCAGTGCTTGGGAATATTCCCTGGCACTGTTCAATCTACTGACAGAGGTAATTACAAGATGGGAATTGTCTAATCAGATGTAGATGCCTACATCGGAGACAGTTGTCTGGGTCCACCCCAGAAAACATATAATCAATGAAGAGGAACACTTGGGCATAATTTCTCTCATTATATGAGATCTACTTATCATTAAGTGGATATCTAATAATGGTCACATGGATTGCACCATAAAAGCTATATTAGATAACACTGACTGTAAGAGGAGCTCAGACTATGTTACTACATTATGAACAGCATAGACCAATATAGAGAGCACATGGTATTTATACTCCAAATGTAGTAGGTATTGTAGATAGTGCTAGAAGCAAAACTGGGCAAAAATCTCTGTCAGAACAAAGATTCAGTCTTAAACTCATAACCAACCCCTGAAACATCTTTTCCTATATTTTATTGAAATGCTGTCTTCCTATGCCTCCTCAGGTTTTATCTTCATAGAATCATAGAATACCAGGTTGGAAGGGACCTCAAGGATCATCTAGTCCAACCTTACAGTGTAGAAAAAAAAACAAAACTAAAACCAGTTTAAATGAGATGGCCCAGCACCATGTCAAACTGAGTCTTAAAACTGTCCAGTGTAAAGTATTCCACCACTTCCCTTGGGAGATTATTCCAATGTCTAATTGTTCTCATGGTGAAAAATTTTCTTCTGGAGTCCAATCAGAATCTC
>JANIJG010023020.1:0-14283 GCA_024611175.1 Megaceryle torquata
ACGAAGAAACAAACAAACGTGAGGAAAAATTATTAAAAAAAAAAAAAAAAAAAAAAAAAAAAAAGAAAAAAAAAAAGAAAAAAGAAAAAAGAGGGGGGAGGCGATTTGGGGGGAGCAAATATCTCATTGTCTATGGGCTTATCTTTACAGTACCAGAACATTGACTTATTTCACATGAAGTCCTTCATCAGTGCCTTTAGTGATCTATGAAGCTTTAAGGCCATGTGACTCTCTCCTGATTTCTTGGGGTACAATCCAAGGTTTCTGTTTAAGTTTGGAAGGGGTTAGTTCAAGTGTATGCTACTCAGCCATGATGCCATGGCACACTGGAAGATTAACTCACCCAGCAGTGCCATCAAAACCTACATACAGAGGGAGAAGAGTCTGCTCACAGTACAGCTGCTGGGTATTTGGGTAACCTCTGATAGCCAAAGAAATCCTTTTGCTGGTATAACCACATCTAACCAGCTTTGGTGTACTTTCTCACTCAGCAATTTCTCCATTCTTTGCCATTGTTCTGGTGTGGTCTTTTATTTCACTGTTCCACAGCTTTATACCATGCTCCAGCCATTGGCAACACTGCATGAGCAGGTCAAAGCTGCAGGAAGGGAAGATCCTTCCTGAAGCCACGAACATACTCTGTGACTTAGCATCACACAGGAGCTGCCTACTGCTTTATCTGTGAAAGCAGTGCAAAACCCCAGCTCCTGCTGGGCCTCTAATGTACCTGAACATAAACCTAAATATCACGTGTATCTACATCATCACCCTTTACCCTCTGTTTGTAGTGTAACTATAGTACAGTTGTCATTTTGTTCTGCTTATCCCTGTCCGATGCCAGTTTCTGAACTTCACCTCTCACAGTGCAGAGACTTTTCCATTTTTATCAGTCAGCTTAATTTATTTTAATGAAAACTTTTTAAAAACACGTATTTAATGATAATAATAGTAATAGTTTTCTATTTTCATCATGACAACAGTCAAATGCAGGAATAGGCTGCCCAGGGAAGCTGTGCAGTCTCCATTACTGGAGGTTTTCAAGGTCCAACGAGATAGGCCCTGAGCAGCCCAGTCTGAGCACATAGCTGACTCCTCTTCAAACAGGAGGGGGGACTAGAGGCCTCCTGAGGTCTCTTCCAACCTGTGTTTTCCTATGATTCCAATCTCTGCAAACTATAATGAAAAAATCCCTTTGCTAGAGAGCGTGAGAAAGATGTCTGAATGTTTGTCTCATTCATTCCAACAATATTAGCTATTTTAAATCTCTAAACTATGCTGTATCTTTCAGAATGCTTATTAAGACATAAACATCAACGGGTTAAACTGTTGGGCTAACTGAAGCCTTTTGCATCACATTTTGTCACCACTGCAGTACTAGTGCTTTGTTAATGTTCATGTTATTTGCAGGTTTCTACCAAAGAAGCTGCAGGACTGAATTTTGCACTCACAGAGCAACAGCAATATTCTGGTTTTTAGAAATCCTTCAGTGTGCTGGGTATTGTTCTTTCTTATTTTTGGAACATTAACGAATACATAAGGAGAATGACCCAAACAAGTTTTTTTGCATGTATTATCTAGTTGTAATGACTTCATTTCCATTTAATTTAAAGAAGTGGTTATTAAAGTTTAAGTGGAAAATATAACTTATTTAAAATTGATCAAATTGTCTATTGACTTCTAAGTAAACATCATCACCGAAGAAATGGCCTGAGAGAACTGGATTAAAATTATTAAAATAATATTGGTTAAATATTGATAAATATTGATAAAAATTAAAATAATTTTGGTTTTTTTTAGTGTCAGGGCAACAGAGGAAGCGTAAATACAAAACATTCTTTTGCATGTGATATTATTAGGAGAGAAAATTTACAGTTTAACTGAAGGAAGATCATCCAATATTAGTGTCCTAAAATTTATACTGATATATTTGTTTGGTGCTGCCCAGAAGTGAAGCAGTTTTGTACAGAATGACAGTTTCTCGCATCCAAATCCTGATACAGCATCTCCCTATTTATCGATGAAAGATGTTGAGTGAATAATATCTGTGCACAACTTAAGTGATGTTAAATCATTAAATAGTGATAGAACCAGAGGGAATGGCTTCAAGCTGAAACAAGGTAGACTAGACACTAGGAAAAAATTCTTCATGGAGGAGTGGTGGGATATTGGAATGGGCTGCCCAGGGAGGTGGTTGAGTGGCCATCCCTGGATGTGTTTAAGAATCGCTCAGATGTAGTGCTGGGGGATATGGTCTAGGGGTGAACTTGTACAGTAGGGTGAATGGTTGGACACGATGATCCCATGGGTCTTTTCCAACCTAGATGATTCTGTGATTCTGTGAAATTAATATTGTCAGTCCTGAAAGGGAGGAGATTTTGCAAATTTGGCCTTTCTACATCTTCAAAGCCATTGGTTGAGAGGGAAGAAAGGGTGAAAGGCTTCCACTGAGTCCTTTGACCAGCCACTGCTGTCCATTCTTCACTCTTAACAAGGCTAAGATGACAATTTTGTAATCTGGAAGTTGCCATTCCTGTACAGACTAACAGTGTTTTACATTTTGTCACGTTCCTTCCATTAATAGACTTTTCAAAGAAGGTCATGGTACCTAAAATAGACTACTCTTGTAATATCTTGGCATCGTTAAGATGATAAAATTATACATGTTCCACAGTGATAACAGTTATATAAATGCATGATTTTACAGGCTAGGAGTTGTGTGTATATATATTGGATATTAGGAAAAATATCTTTACAGAAAAGGTCGTAACGCACCGGAACAGGCTGCCCAGGGAAGTGACGTGTGACACTGAGGTACATGGCTTAGTGGTGACCTGTCAGTGCTGGGTTAGTGGTTGGACTTCATGCTACTAGAACTCTCTTCCAAGGAGAATAATTCTGTGATTCTGTGATAACGTAGTGCGGTCAATATAGAAAAATTAGGGTTTATACATGGCCGAAGAACTGCTTTCTCATCTATTACCCTGTTCTGTATTCACATCATTTCCCAGATTCCCTATCAATCCACGCTGGATCTAAATTAAAAAAAAAAAAAAAACCAAACCTGTTTCATATACAAATGTTATCACTTTAATCTGTATTCCCTTCTAGATCACTATTTCACCTTACACAACCTTAATTCATTTATATTTTGAAACTGTAATGTTGGGTTTTATTATTTGCCCTTTTTTCTGTGCTAGAGCCTGTTACTTACCTTATCATTCCTGTGTTTCTTACCTCTTCTGCAAAAACGTTACTGCAGTTTTCACAGCCAGACCAAACCCACTATATTTTCTGTTGTTTATTCATCATTCCCTGACTTCTGCAAAGAATGCTGGTAGATTGAAGAGACTTGATTTGTCTTTACAGAACCCATTCTGGTTTGTCCCTAGCACATCTGAGCACTTGATGGACAACATTTTTCTCATAATAAATAAATAAATAAATAAATAGAATCCTCAGCTAAATGGCAAGATGCTATGTAATGATAAGGGCAATCAGATCTCCTTCTTCAGGCTGTTAGATGATCACAGATACAGCAGTAGTGTTTGCAAGCTTTCCCACTGATAGGTAGAGCAAATAATTCACAATGAATAATGCATCCAATGAACTTAGCCTCTCCATCTGATTGTGGCATATGCATGAACAGTCCATGATTTTATCTAATCTATTCATTATTCAAAGTATTTGATTAGTTTGGGAGGAGTTTTTTAAACTCTGTGTACTATTTTCTGTGAGTGTGCACAATTTGATTTATTTTATTTATTTGTGATTGATCAGTCAAGTCATGAGGGTAGTACATTTCTTTGTGGAATGTATTTGTGTGAGACATTTGTTATTACTAATGAGTTTGAACTAGAAAGCAACTTTCAGTAAATTGAACTTTTAACTTCTAAATCCACTTTTTTTTTTTTATGTAAATTCAAAAAAGAGGTGCAAACTAGGATCACACCAAGCCCATTAAAAATCTCACCTACTGTGAGACATTTTGATTACTCACTAGGCCTACGTATCAATGCAGGAAAGGGACTTCAGCTACTAGATCTTTACTTTTTTATTTTGACCAACAGTAGCGTGAGTTGATGTATGCCACTATTGGAGCCTATGAAGGCCAACTCCATTCAGATACATCATCAGTCAGCCATCGTATCATAAATGTTTTCATTTATTGATCACCTTTAATCTATGTTAGCGCCATGTAATTTGATCCCTGTCCTCTATTTCCACTCAGCATTGAATTTTTTTTTCCTCGGGAACACATCTTGTTTTGGTGATTAGTCCATAAATTCCTTCACTTAAGAGCTGATCTCTTCAATTTCATTATTGCCCTCAGATGTTGTTGGGTTCATCAGAGCTGCTTGACTACGTCTGTGAAAAGAGTGTATTCCATTAAAAATATTGTCATATTTATGTCTAGAATAAATGCCACTCCAATGCTCAGAATCTCTTCTGTTTCAGCGTATAATGTATTGAAGTCCTTTCAGAAACATTGAAGTGGCATTGCCAGTGCATCAAACTTCACAAAAGCCCAGGATGTCAAGGTTTGCTGGATACAGTTCCCCTGTTACAGAGCAGCTGTTCCATCTATTTAAGTAGTTAGACATTTTAAAGCACCAACAGAAATATAATCATGAGCAAGATTGTATCATGCTTCTGTTGGGTCTTTTTGAACTTGCTGTCAAGAATGTCTCAGAATACTGTGGTTTTAATCAAAAAAACCTTTTGATTTAAGGCATCTACATTTAAGAACCTCAGGTCGTACTTACTCCCTGTGTTTGTGTCAGGCCCAGATGTTGCCCAGGGAACCCCCTGACCCATCACTCCCGTGCCACCCCCAGTAAAACACTGGTCTTGTGGAAGAGCTAGTGGTACCATTACCCATGTTGTACTGGGAGTTTTTACTTCTTCTCCCTATTTCTGAGTGGCCAGCCCCTGTCCACTAGCAGCAGTGTTTCAGGCCAAAGCAAGAGCTTGGTTTCCAAGAGGGGAGCAGAGGACAGCAACTCTGGTTGGCAGCACTTGTGGCTGAGCAGACACAAACTATTAGCTGCCCCTTCCCAGACCTTTCCCAGAGCACACAGCCTTGCTCCCTCTGCTAGGATAGACTCCATAATAGACTGATATGCAACAACAGGTTTCCTTGCTGCCTTTGTAGAGCTGGATAATTTCTGCATCAAAATAATGTGCTAATCTCTTTTCTGTATTTGTAGATGGAAGGAGACTTAGCATGGAATCATACTGAATAATATGAAGGAACACATTTAAAAATTCACTTTAATCTGTTCCTGTCTGCATTACTTCCTGCTAATCATAGACTTTTAAGTATTGGGTAGAAACTGGGAGTAGATTACATTGATGGAAATGCTAAGTTAAATGCCAGTTTTAAGGTTCAGAGTGTAGCAGAGCTGTTTACTCTGTGAGTTATCTGCTTAAATCGCTTCGTGAATGAGGGCAATTTTACCATGAAGCTAGAAGACACTTTTCAGGCTGTAACTATTGATCACTTTTGAGTTTTTAGACTAAATGGGCAAAAACCTCAAAATCAAATAAGATTTTTGTATTCGAGCATATGCCTTTGTTAATACATGCATTAATTGAAGCAGAATGGGAGTAGAAGTGCCTGTGACTCACCAAGAGGGATATGTACAACTTCTTAATGCATTATCTTAGAGAGGATGGCATCATAAAGTACTGCTTTATAGTCGGTCTTTACTGTTTCAATACCATGAAAAAACTGAGGACATGAGCAGAGAAAGGTATTACTGTCTGTTGCTCTGATGGCATCTGGTCACAAGTGGTGTTCCCCAGGATTCAGTATTGGGGCCTGTTCTCTTTGATATCTTTATTAATGATCTGAGTGAAGGGATTGAGTGTACCCCCAGTAAATTTGCAGGTGACACCAAGCTCCTTGTGTGTGTCAATCTGCTAGAGGGCAGGGAAGCTTTACAGCAGGACCTAGACGGGTTAGATCAGTGGGCCAAGGTTAATTGCATGGGGTTCAACAAGGCCAAGTGTCAGGTCCTGCACTTGGGGCATAACAACCCCCATGGCAAGCTACAGACTTGGGGATGTGTGGTTGGAAAGCTGCAAGTTGGAAAAGGACCTGGGGGTATCGATCGATAGTCGACTAAATATGAGTCAGCAGTGCGTGCAGGTGGCCAAGAAGGCCAGTGGCATCCTGGCTTGTATTAGAAACACTGTGGCCAGCAGGAGTAGGGAGGGGATCATCCCCCTGTACTCAGCACTGGCGAGGCCACATCTCAAATATTGCATTCTGTTCTGTACCCCTCACTGTAAGAAGGACATAGAAGTGCTGGAGCTTGTCCAGAAAAGGGCAACGAGGCTGGTGAAGGGCCTGGAGCACGAGTCCTGTGAGGAGCGGCTGAGGGAGCTGGGGTTGTTTGGAGAAGAGGAGGCTGAGGGGAGACAACATCACTCTGTACAACTACCTGAGAGGAGGTTGGAGTGAGGAGGGGGACAGCCTCTTCTTCCTAGTGACATGTGACAGTACCAGAGGGAATGGATGCAAGCTGTGCCAGGGCAGGTTCAGGCTGGGTATTAGGAAACATTTCTGCACTGGAAGGGTTATCAAACATTGCAATGGTCTGCCCAGGGCAGTGATGGAGTCATCATCCCAGCAGGCATTTAAATGGTGTGTGGACCTGTTGCTCTTAAGCAGGAGTGGTTTAGTTGTAAGTTTGCAGTGTTGGGTTGAAGGTTGGACTGGATGATCTTGAAGGTGTCTTCCAACCAAAGACATTCTGTGATTCTGTGAAAGATAAGGTGCAACTCTCCCCTCTTCCTGAGGCAGTGTGGCTTGGGCATCAGCTATCCCAGGCAGTGCTCTAACAGTAACTCCAGCACCCCTCACATTGAACTGTTTAGGGTTTGTTTTCTCTGTAATCATCTTTTCTATCTCCCATGCTTTTTTTTAAGTTGGTAAAGTCAAATCTATCCTCAGCCAAGTACAGCCCATCAGAGTGTCCAGTCTCATATGAGAATAAAGCCCTAAGAGAATTATTGTGGGTTTAAACCTTCACCGCCACTTCCTGATGATATCCTAAATGATACATAACAAACCCAAACATCATTTAAAGCCCAAAATATGTAAAAGAAAAATGATCATGGTCTTCCTATGCTACCCCTCCCAGTACAGGACTTTATTTCAAAGACTTTATTCTGTAAAAAACACTTTATCTACTATTTCTTGCTTAGTAGGTGTTTTCTACAAAGTCCCACCTTCCTAAGCAATGTGCCTGAAGCCTCTCTTTACTCTGGAGACATCCTCCTACACTGCCAAGCTTCTCCAAAACCAATTGCACTTGTCTCTGTTTGAGGAAATATTTGAATTCATCCCAAACTATTTGGCACATCTCTTTAAAGATGATATTGCTGAACACTGAAGGTTTACTTCATTTTAAAGTTTCATAGTTCATGCAAAGTTTGATCTCTTTTTCAACACTAATGTAGTTTTAGAAAACTGTTTAGTTTTCTGCCTCTGTCTTCTTTGACATTGTTCTGTAAGTGCTGTCTTGTTAAGAATAACGTTTCTCCTGTCATGGGTATTCCACTATCATTGCTCCATCTCCAAATATGTTTTTTCCATATCCACATGTCAATCAATACTTTGACTTAAACTAGCAAATGATAGTCAGTGTAACTCAAATTAAAGATAAAGGGGTTTATGTTGAAACTTAACTACTGATGGCAGAAGAGACAGTATCCATGGTTTCAGCAGGAACGAACACTACTCCACAGCTGGATTGCCACAACTGCACATGAAGTTCACAGAAACAGCTGCCCATTTCTAACATATGCTCTTCTGAGATAAGTGCTTTGTGAAGGTAAAGACCAGGGAACTAACAAACAGGGCAGCAATAATATCTGCTCATAATGACTGTATGAAAGCCAGCAATTACCATACAGTGTCTAGGAACACAGTGAAGAACTGCAACAAAATCCACCAAAAGAAGTGAAACAGTGTCTGCTAACCTCATGTAGCTTTGGATCAAGATTAAGATGGAGTAAACATCTGCCTCTCAAGTAGTCTGTCACCAGACTGTTGGAGAAAATAAGTTGTGATTTTCACCATCTCTATTAGCAAATTCTGTAATAGTCTGTAATACATTTCCAAGTATGTCTGTCTGTGTGCATCAAAAAAAAAGTGTGTGTATATACACACTATTCTCTTTATCCCCTATTTGGTTTTAGCATATTTTCCATTCTGTGTCCTTTTACAAAGTATATTGCCTCCTGTATATGTAGAATCCTTCTCACTTCTCACTCTCTGAGTCTTTCTTCAGAACCCATCAGTACCACAGTCTCATTTTGTTATGAGAAATAACCATGTAATGATTGTCACTCCTGTCTATATAGTTTTATAAAAGCCAGTGTACACACTACACCAAATCAATTTTATTCCTTAGTCTTTCTGCCACCTCTACTTTTAGACATGAAATTCTTATGAGCATCATGTTCTAAGAAATGCTTTTACTGTTCTCAGCATGGTAAGACCTTGATCCTGAAAGGAAGCTCTTGGTGGTTTTGTGTTGCAAAAATCTTTTATAGGATAGTAAGAATGCTAGTTTTAGAACATTTTTTTTCTCCCCCACAATGGAAAAAGTCAGCTTAACTTACTCAATAGCCCTGGAAACTCTTGCTTTTAGTTAACTGCTTGTGAATGGATTAACAAATCTAACTTCAGATAATCAAGTTTGAATGTTTGGGTGTCTCTCTTCTTTGACCTGTTTAAATAAATGCTATCTCCTTGGCAGCCCAAAGAAGAAATAGTATATCTTAAAGCTTTAAAACCTTTTTTCTGCTAGAACATATTTCTCAAATGATATTCCAAAGTAGACTTGCATCATCCTATAGGAATTTAAAGAGGCAGCAGAATTGTTGAAGAAAAGCAGATGATGTAGACCCCAAGTCTCACCAAGTAAATTTCAGATTGCAATTACCAGTGTTGTAATGTCTAATACATCACAATAAGTAATAATAATTATTATAATATATAATAAAAGTCAATAGCTTTTAATATCAACACCGTACCATATCTCAGTGTTCAGCTAGTTATGCTCTGGTCAGCTGCTGTCACCCATCAACCCCAAACTGCCACCTTATGCTCCAAGATTTCAAAGTGGTAGTAACCAAAATTACAGTGCAAAGCGAATCCTCACTTTCTTGTTCCCGTCAGCTGAAATGGGGCACCCAAATTTGCGTGGCAGGTGTACTGGAGGTTGGTGTACTACCACAACCAGAAAGGGATGGATCTTTGGGGTTTTTATTCCTGGTTGCTGAAGTGGAAACTGCTGCCCTGAGTGAAGCAATGTGTGTGAGCAGAGGACAGACATGGCAGGGTAGGAACCCAAACATCTGCCCACAGGAGGGAGATCACTTGAGGAGTGTGCGATCACCCTCACATATTTAAGCTTCTGAACCTAAAACCCTCTCATGAGGTCACATATTTATTGCTTTTTCAATAGATAAATCAAGAATCTCCCTCTTTAAATACAGAGGAATTTTCACCCACTCATCCACCTATTACTGCTTATTCTGTCTTTGTGAAGAATTAAGAATAACATTTCTTCTGTCATGGGTATCCAGACTTCAAAATTTGGATATAAAGGGATTACAGAGAGTTTGTTAAGGATTTGATAAGTCACACTTCATCAGTTGTTTACATGGATTACTATAAAGCCTAATGCATTCTAGTGTTATAACCTCACTAACCATCAGAGGGAACACTTCCTGCCTCCTGATATATCAACACATTAATAGTAAATTTATGAAAAAAACATCAAACCATGCTACCCATTCTGAAGGCTGCAGAAAGGTGGGAAAAAAAAATCAAAACTCAGATAGAGGGAGTAAATAATTCCATCCAAAAATTTTAAAATAGAATTTTTTTCCCTTTCTTCAAGGTAAATGTTAATTATTTGGGTTGAAGAGTGCAATCCAACAATATCTGCTAATGAAACAGCTTTTGGGAACGTAAAATCAGCTACGTTGAATACCTTTTGCCAACAATGCAGGCTGTTTGGTTTCTGCCTTCATTTGTTGTAAACACTGTGATCTCTTCCTTGAAGAGTTCCAGGTAACTCCTAAAAGGAGTATATTTGGAAAAAAATTGCCAAACTGCTTGTCATGTTTCAAGCCCAGACAGCAGCTAAGCCCCACTCGGCCACTTGCTCACTCCTTTCCTGCTGGTTTGAGTTAAAGATGGTTTAATAAGCAAAGCTTTTGCCACGCACAGAAACAAAGGAAAGCAAGGAGTTCACTCACTACTGCCCATCAGCAGGGAGGTGTTCAGCCATCTCCAGGAGAGCCGGGCCCCATCATGCCTAACAGTTACTTGGGAAGACAAACACCTTCACTCTGAACATCCCCTCCTCCTTCTTCCCCCAGATTTATATGCTGAGCGTGACATCATATTGTATGGAATATCCCTTTGGTCAGTTGGGTTCAGCCATGCCAACTGTGTCCCCTCCCAGCTTCTTGTGCACCCCCAGACTACTGGGCTGGTGTGAAGAGCAGAAAAGGCTTTGACTGTGTAAGTGCTGCTCAGCAATAACTAAAACGTCTCTATATTATTAACAGTGTTTTTAGTACAACTCTAAAATGGGTCCCCATACCACCTATTATACTGCTGAACCTTAAGTTTCAGTTTTTAAAAAATCAATCTTAACAGAGAAAGTTGGACTTAGGATTTTACTACGAAAGTTTTGGAAGGGTCTTTACTCCCACAAATGTTCTTGGTAGCACATGACTACACGATGCCATGAATCTGGACCTTAGACATCATTAAAAACCTTTCCATTATAACCATTTCATAGTTAAAAGACTGAATTGATTAGGAAGCTAATCAATTTGGGCAGTTTGTGCTTAGAGTGCTTACTATTGCATTATAATAGTGTAATTCTGTTATAACGGTGTAATAAACAGAGTCGTGTGAAAATAAGTGACAAATCTATGAAAACCACTCATAACTTGGCATGAGAGAAACAAATACAATGATACAGACACCAGGAGAAAATACTATATTGGTAACTCAGCAAAACCAAACTGAACCGGTTCATCTTCTTTTTATTTCCAGAAAGCAAAGATTTGAATTCTGAGCTATTAGTGCCATAAAGGGAGTTGGAGCTCAGGCAGTTTAAAACCTAAGTGGGAATTTATTAGCAACAAAAATACATTTGCCACCTGTTATGCCAGGAATGTGTTGATGCCAGGCATATGGTCCTTCCTAGCCTGTGCAAAAGGAGCAGCTGTTCCAACGTGTCCAGCTTGTAAGCTGAAAGGATGACAAAAAGCAGTGAAGAAGCACCACTGCAGTAGTCCTTAGGCTTTCAAATCAAAGAGCCAGAAATAAAAGAGATAAGGCAAGAGCTAGATAAAAGGTGAGACAGAATGCACACATGCCCTCAGCTTACAAAAATACACACATACACACACGTGCATGTACTTACACAGACAGACATCCTCTGATGGGCTCAGGGACAAATCTATAAAGAGAGTTCAGGAGTCCTTAGCTCTGTAAGATCTATGTGCTGAGCTGGTTTCTATGGGCCTCTACCATGGGAGTGCTTGATAGCTCAGAAGGGACACAGATAAGCTTCCTAAGGTCAGCATAGAGCTAGTACAGCAACACCACAGCTGAGGTGAATCTTCCATTTTACCAAGTTTGCTCAAGGTGAGAAACGAGCAACCCTTTCCATTCCCTGGGCATTCACAGCCCACCCCTGCTAAAGGTAGCCTTGTAGGCTCATTTTCTTGCAGGTTCCTTACCTTTTAAACCTGGCTGGGAGAGTCACTGTGATAAAATTTTTATACAATTGTTGGATTACTTTAAAAGTCTCCAGAGAAATTAGAAGTTAGCTTGGTGAATTTGAACCTCTTCACGAGCATTTATTCTAAGCATGGGTACATAGGTCAGTCACTGTCACTCAGGCTTAATTTGTAACCTTACTAACAAAGGAATGCGACATTTATTGGAATGGAGAAAAGTCAGACCTGCAAGGGAGAAGGACTGCTGTCTGTCTGTCACCTGAGAAGAAGGGGGATTAGAGTTCTGTTTGGACCTCCTAAGCCTTTCTCTCCTAGGAGAAATGGAACTGACTTTGAATAATAAATACAATTCTTAGTGACCAGAAGCACTATTAATGCTGCTTCTAGAAAACAAGGATATATCGAATCCTCTGGGCCCCATAAAGAATGAAATCTTTACCTGAACCATGCTGAGCTTCCTCTTCCTCAGGACAAGAGTTTATAAACCCATGGTTCAGACATGTGGGATGTGTCAATTTGCAGCCTCTCATGAAGAGGATGCCATTAGTCCTCCATCTTCCATACGTGTAGGTTTCCTAGGTGGACAGCTGTTAAATGAAAAGAGGAGAGTGACCATATTTTAGAAGAAAACAAATGGGTGCAACTGCATTCAGGAGGGAGTGCGCCCGTGTAACTGCATCCCAAAGATATTGTTTCTAGACTCCAGTTGCAATTAGGCATGACAATGCTATGCAGTTCTATCAAAACCAACTGGCTTCAGCTACTAAAGGGAAATCAGAAGTTTTAAAGATGATGTCAGCAGAATTTAGGTGCTTCCAAATCAAGAGGTTTCAAGGCCAGCTCAGTTGGGGACTTCAGGATCATGATTCTTATGACAGGCCCTTGCATACCACTGAGATCCCATTTCCAGTTCTTAAATCATTCTCAAAATCCACATTTATGCTACCAAAATTTAGGCAACTGGCAAGCTTTTCTGAGTTACAAGTGGTCATATATGTTGGCTTCCTATTTATTTAATGGTGTGAGAAAGAAATATTTAAGAGTGTGAAGTAGCCCATCTAGAATTCAGCCCTTCTAAAAACATTAGCTACTTAAAGTTAGACAGGAAACAAATACCAGCTGGATAACCAATAGTTATCATCTGGGAAATGATGCTTTTTCCCATTGCTCTAGCTGTTGACTTTGGCTACATATTCCATTTAATAACTACACCTCACCCTGTATTTTTGTTGTTTCCTTTTCATTGTTTCCAGACATGTTTTTACTCTTGTATTTTAGTAGATTAAATTGTAGTGCAATTTAATTGCTTCTATCCTCACTACAATTTTTCAGACCTCAAATTCTTCAGTAAGATCCACTTTCTTTCTCCTCTGCGAAGACTGTAGGCAATTTTGTTTTGTTCTCTGACCTTTATCAATAATTAAGTTTGCTGTCTACCTGATTTTATTGTCCACTTACCTTTTCCTCTGCTATTTTTATAAGGCATACAGAACTTCTCATAGTGTTACAAATGCAGCTTCATTCATAAATCCCTGATGCAGGAGATGGAATAACTTCATCTGTGATATTATTGTTACCTCTCTGAAACAATGGTAATGTTTTATATTACTGTTAACCACTGTCCTGAAGCTTTTTTGATCTCAGGCTATCTCCAGATCCTGCTTCTGCTCAGTATTTTAGACCATATGATTACAGAGGGCATAAGCGCCTTCTCTTATTTTGTGTCCCTAATCTCATTATCTTACACTTCTCTCCATTTAATTGCATAAGGCACTTATCTTCCTTTGGGCACATTCTGTCAGAGTCATCTTGACTTTTTGCCCTTCTTCTTTCTATTGATTGCCCCTTCCTAGTATGTATCATCAGCAAGTGTCATTCTCCTGGTGCACATCCCTCCTCCCAGGTCAAAGCAAGTTCTAATACAGAGCTAACGGGTGCTGTAGAGCAGTCTTCCTTTAGAACAAGTTGTTACTCTTCCTACATACCTTTCCCCTTTGGTCTCATAGACACTCTTTAAACCCTTACATGTCTGCATTTATGGCCCATTTAATGACCTTCTAGCATAAATTTCAGTGCTGTAACAACTACAAAACTCTTCTCCAGTCCTTTTAACTCTTCTGGTTTCCTCTTCTTGATTGACCTGCACATTATTGCTGGCTACCTTCAACACCACCTTTGGAAACTGAGGCTGCACTCTTCTCCAGCATCACTATAATTAAGGTCAGCTCAGTGGAAATGAAGGCAGGAATACAGAAAGTAAATCTGAATTGTAATGGGAAACACACTAATGTATCTGCAGCTAATGCATGTTTATAACACGTTATATAATACAGTCTATATAAAGACTTAAATGTTTTATCAGCAGATTGGAATGTCAGTATTGTTCATGACTGGTTTTGGCTAATTAATACCCTTTGACAATTATTATTTAGTTAATTAATTTAAATTATTAATTTATATAATTTTAATTAAATAGTCAATTAATTTAAATTATTGATA
>JANIJG010023021.1:2657-29403 GCA_024611175.1 Megaceryle torquata
TTTCTCACCACCCCAACAAGCGGGAAAAACACCCCCCCCCCCCCCCCCCCCCCCCATCTTTCACTTAAGAGAGAAAGGTACACGCTGGCACGCCAGCTTTTGAAGGAATTACATCCCAAGCGTAGATTGTGAGGTCTGCTGGTTACACAGTGTTTTCACATGACTGAAATAGATTTTCTGGCCACTAATAACATTTAAACTTTAATGGGGCTGTTCTGAAGAAAAATAATTAACATATGGTTGACTTCCCATATATTAGCTAAAACAATAATAGCGACTAAAGCAGTATCTCCTGTAGCATGGCATAATTTCAGCTGCCTTAGTCATGATGAGTTGTGCAGCTGACTCATTTCACAGACGTGCATCACACAAGGAGAACAAACACAAATCGCTTGCAACGTCACGGATAAGATTTTACCCAAGAGAGAGGACATAGGACCATATTTTGAGGGACTACACAGAGAGCAGCAGTCAGCCAGCCATTACTTCTTTGGGTCACAGAAAATCCCTGACAGGTGGCTAATTGATAATACTGTATCACGAGGCAACCTCTACAGTGTCAGCTTGATTGCTAGACTTCAAGTGAGGGCACATAATCTTGGCTTTTCACAGTCCCAGAGTTCAAGGTGTCATTCTGAATGCATGGTTTACAAGCCCTAGATCCCCACAGAGTTAAAATCTTATAAGAAATTTGTGTCTGCTACAAAAGGGGCTCAAAGAAATCTCAAGCTGTGGCAACACCATAGAGAACTGCTTGGGATGCTGTGTCCTACCAATTATGGCCACCAACACAACACTAGTAGATGTCAAACAGAAATGAGGACACTAAATCTACCCGAGAAGCTCTTGTCAGGACCTGCTAGATGATGTTTAGAGATGTTAGCCAAAATAAACAAAACAGGAAAATGATTAATGGCATCAAGTCTGGCAGGTGGGTTCTTATCCTGACAGACACTCGGCAGACTGTGGGTTTGACTTAGTCACAAAAGGAGGATGTGAAGAAGCCGGATCAGATAACAGAAAAAGTCTGCAAAACACATGCCTCTACTCAGGATTGTATTTATTAACACAGCCATTCAAGCAGTCTTATTCTTAGAACAAGAACTAATATAAACAGAACAACCCCAGCTGTCAAGACTACCACCGATTAATCACAAGGTTTTCTGTATTTCGAGAAAAACAGAGAGGTATCTAAACTACCATCCACCTTTTGTCTAGCTTCCCCCCTATAATTGGTGGAGCAAAACAAAGGGGCTTACAGCAACTGGACTCCTGACTGAAAAAGCTGGTTAAGGACGGAGGGATGGATGGAATAAATCCAAGCTGTTGCTGTATCACGTTTCCAACACAGTGTGGGGAGAGACAGACATTACCAAAATGTGGTCAAAAACATTGCTGGGCTGAATCACTCTCTGAAGTTGCTCTCTTGACTGCATGGGAAGAATGTGCACCTAATTTCTGTAGGATGAGATCTGCATTCATCCCATCTTCATCTTGGCACAGTAGACTCGCCATAGAAATTTAGTATGCCAAAGGTTTAACCTACTCCTCATTTAACTTAAATGTCCATAAAATGATTGCTGGGGTTCAGAAATTATGAGTGGTGTGGTAGACAAACTGCTGCTTCAATCAATCAGCTTTTCATTAACATCATTCATCCTGTCCTCTTTATTCTGAATAAAATCTGCATTTTCTATTTACTGTGCAAATACCTCTTACATAATAAATACCACAACACAATGAATCCTTCAGTGTCCCTTTTTCCTTGTTGGGAAACTCTCTTTGTGCTGCTTTATGCTGAAAAGATTTTTCAGACCTCAGCACACACATCCAAAGATTGTCTTTTTCGTTTCTCCCTGGTAAGGAGAGGCATTGATATCCATGATCTTCCACTCTACTGGTTGGGATGTGAAACTCTGCATGGATGAAAGTGTCTCCTAGGGCTGTCCTAATTAGGAGAAGCCTAACTTAGACCTTCATCCGAAACAAATGAGGTGTGAATGGTAGGTTGTTTGGGTTTGGTGGTTTTTGTTGTTTCTTTGCTCTCCTGTTTGGCTCCTAAAAGGATTTTCAGATATCATTTAGGCAAAGACAAAAAGAGATCAAAAATGGCTTTAAGCCATAGAAACAGCATATAAAGAGAAAATAAGCTTGAACTGTTTTCTTCTAGAAGTTCTTCCACATCCAGGAAATGTGATCCTCTCTTCTCCTCCTGGAAAATGAGTGAAGTTCATAAATAAAATCCAAGCTTGGAACCATCTCTAATTTTCCCTCATCCATTCTCAAACAATTTGTCTATACACGGAAGGAAACACTAAAAATCTCTGTGTGGATGTGAAGGGAACCATCTGCAAGCAAAAGGACATTATCCGAGCGTAACAATGAAAAGGCAACAGAAAGATCTGCTCCTGTATTAATTATTGTCTGCTGTAACAGCACAATTTCAAGTTGGCAAAACCTGGGACCTGAAATAACCCCCTCCGTGTTTTCTTCAAGGCTTTCCTGTGACCACCTGCTTCTCTTCTGAACTGCCTTCACGAAGTCCAGTTCCTCCACAGCATTGTTACTGACTTTCAGGGAAAATACTCTGTGCCAGAGAGACAGATTTTCATATGCAGCTCCAAGACAGTTCCTTATGCATTATTCCCCTGCAATAACACAGTTTCTCCCGGGAAGAATTTTATTTCCTTACTTGTCAACACCTTCCTCTGCACATCAGCGTGTTTCCTCTCACCCTCCTGCAGTCACATGGTGCAAAAATCCTCGAGAAGGTGAAGTGCTGTACGAGTTAATGAAAGGCTGATTAGGAACTGACTGCTAATGGCATAGATGCTCCATCCCATATTGCCGGGGGATTTCCTACCAACTATCAACCTAGAACATGTGTGCACAGGTAGCAAATATACCATGGAGAGGCACTTGTGCACCTCGCTATTAGCCTGAAACAGATTTTCCAACATCTGAGCGGTGACCCGTTAATAGCTTACATAATGAAAAGCAGCACTGAAATGAGTCAGTGTGCTTGGCAAATTCAGATCATTAACCATGAGAAATCGCTTCAAGTGGATCAAGGGAGAAACACATACCCCAGAGAACATTAAATAGAGAAGTCTTATTAGTGATGAGTAAACAGGTGAAACATTCCCCTAGAAATGGTGGGATGGACATTTTTTTTTTTCCATAGAAGATTTCTGTAGGTAGGACCATGTCCTACCTTTCACAACAGAATACAAGCAGGACTCTTGACATCCCTTGCCAGGTATCTACTCGCTGGAAGTGAACTCCTTAAGACATAAGTAGGAAGAAAAAGCACATCGTTCCTACAACTGCAGATTCACCACTGTGCAAACACAGCAGGAGCAGGCAGAGATTAAAAGTGATCCATACTGCACATATTGTGCTAAGGAAAGACTGGAGCCCTCTGGGAGGCACTCCAATGGTCTGCAGACCAACTGGACTTCACTAGGTGGTGGCTATGGTACTTTTCTGTGCGAAGCTGGACCAAAACAAAAACAAACAAAAGGCAGTTTTTCACTGAAAATAAAATAAAATTTAAAAAACCCCTAAAGCTACAGGCAAATCATCCCAGTTAACAGTGTCACCAGAAAGAAATTGAGAAACAAAATTCAGAGAAGTCTACACCAGGGCTGCAACTGTTCCTCTGGAGTAGTTTCTCCATTAGTGGTGACAACTCACAGCCAATACATACACATGGGGTTGGCTATTGCAATGGTGGCCTTCTATCAGCTTTGGAAAACCTGGTCCTTTTTATTTTTTTTTATTTAAGATGGTCAAAATAAGTGTTGGAAATATCTGTTAATTGATTTTTAAAAAGGGTGCAAGACAAAAATGGAGGTTTCCACTGACCCAAACTAGTATTTATGTTCTATATGAAAATGTAAATCAATGTAAACTGCACCTTAACTCAAAATGGGCTGGGTTTGGTTAGGTTTTTTTTCTGTAAAGCAGGACTCGACTCAACAAGTGTTTGTAGAAGTTAATTGCTTGTGCTGTGGTATAAATGACCAGAGCATATGAACAGCCTAATTTGTTCTATGTGAAATAGCTCAGATCTTAGGCTTTCCAGATACACAGTCACCAGAATATAGTGAAGCTGCCTGAACAACTCACACGCTTCATGCTTTCAGCGATCCTCCACTTCTGTTCAGGATTCTCATCCCTAGGCTTTATCCTAGAGATATGACATATACTTAGCAGTTCCCCATATTTCATTTTTATGAAATTGGAGTGACTCCTCTGATGTAAAATACGTAATTTCTTCTCATAAAAGGCTGATACAAGGGCCATTAGACAGGACAAGTTGTTGCACTAATGTTTGAGATGCCTATCTCTGCAAGCAAGCCTGACACTATACACAATGCTTACTTGGCTTCATTTCCTTATCTATTTTATGTGCATGAACAGCTGGAGATGGACGTATAGACGCTTTAACCTTCCACGGCACATCTAAAAAAGTACACAACCAAAATCTATGCAGCTGTGAATGCCAGAAAGCCATCTGTATACAAGTTAATTGCTTTTGGTTTGAATAGTTTCCGTTTTTATCCTGCCATCTACATTTGCACCTATTCAGTGGTTCAATTTGGACACAGCAGGGGAACAGGAGCCACGTTCCAACCCAGCTCTTCCATCTTCCAAGCCTGCTTTGCTGCAAGCCTTCCCTCAAAATCATTCCCTCCCTTCAGCATTTTTTTCTCTATTTGCCTCAGAAACCAACTGAGCAAACCTAAGGACTGCTATTTTCACCAGCACTTCTGTGGAGTGAATTACCAGGCTGAGTGGATGACAGGAGCAAAGCATGGGTTTATTTTCTGGTTTCCCAACCCACTTTCCAGTGACAAACTCCAGCTGTCGAGAAGCAGCAAATTCAGACCTGAGCAGAAGGAATAGCAATGTCAGTCTGTGAAGCACCTTTAACTGATTACTTTGAAAAACAACCATCGGTTTCTTTTGTTCATTAAATCTGTAGATGCACACATATGTATGCATATATAGTAAATTAACAATACATACCATACTCAAAAAAAAAAAAATAAAGTCTCTGGCATCTACTTAAAATCTTGCTATTAATTACAGATGCGATTCAGACCAATGATGTATTTAATTAGCAAAAATAATCAGTCCTGTTTTCCCTGGAGGAAACGAGCGCAGCCTAACTAGCAAAAATAAAGCTAAAGCTAACACTAAAATACTTTGGGCTTTGTACCTTCTAAACAGTTTTTGTTGGCTCTGGCAGATATTTATCAATGACCCTATGAAACCATGAATATTATCTAAGCAAATCCACTATTTTCTTCAAATATTATCATCTGCAGATCTCATCTCAGAATGCAGCTGTTGTCTGTGATTACATGCAAAGACATAAGTTGCTTTATAGGCAGACTTAAACTTGCAACGTTTGCCAAAACCAAAATAATTATGTGGAAATGCTACTAAAGAAACACATACAACAACTTTTCTATATTTACAGAAAGTATCATTGAAGACGACAGAGACATGCCATCCAAATCTATCCCTTTATAAATATACAGAATAAGTCTTTTAAACATTGCTCGCTAGCTGTAGGAACAATAACAATAAGCCCTGTGGTGAGTCACTGTGGTCTTCTAGGAATAATTAAACTTAAACACTATCTATGGTGACCTTTCCCATTTACTTTACTGTTACTGGTCAAAAGTACAGTGTCACCCTGCAGACATGCATAATCAATTTTATTTTCCATTCTAATTGAGAAATTGAGCTGTTAATGTCAAGAAACATTAAAAGGAAGCTGCTCTGCTGAACTTGGTCTGTCTAGCTACCTGGTGTTAGGTTTTGTGATTAAAAAAAACCCCACACTTCATGCACTCAAAGGAGCACAGGGGATCGATGGTGAGGGGATGACACTCAAATCATCTCCTGCCCTGCTCCCTTCAAGCTCAGTGGTGGAGCCATCCAATCAGCAGCACACAGGGAGCCTGGAGGCACTGTGGGATTGCCCCAATAATCCCTGGGAGACACAAGCCCCAACCCACACTCCCCAAGAAAGTCTCAGCTTTAAGTATGGGGGGACACACACCCATCACCAGGAGAGGCTATCTGGGTAACCCCATAGACTAGCAGGGTAACAGCCTGAGGCTCACTGTAGAGGAGAGAGGAAGGGTATTTTGGGACTGTGAAAAACCCAAATATCTAAGGGAAGAAACAAGATAGGGAGAGATCAAGATGATTTGGGGAGGAACAGACCTGGGGAAGCAGAGAGATAAAAGAGGTCAGTTGCATGTGAACAGGAGGCTGGTCACTGTACTTGTCTGGCCAAGCCCTGCCCTGATCAGTGCAGTCTGTCTTGTCTTCTCATTAAACCCCACTTCTAAGCCTTGCCCTGGGCAAGAGGCTTTCTCCAGTGTGCAGGGGTGGGGGCCTCCAAGTGCAGCAGCAGGAGTAGGACCAGAGGTTGCAGAGCACTCTGTGTTCAAGGTGCTGGCACCAAAAGAGCCTGAGGGTGGGCACACCACCACACAAGTGCTAGCAAACATCAGGCTGTATTAACTGGTGAACTGATGAACTCGTCTGGGAGCCAGCTGTGTCCCCACAGGCAAGGCCATCAGAAGAGGTGGCTATTTGAAGGGACATGGGGAACCATGTGATGTTCTTCCATCAGCTGGCCAGACCAGAGGCATGGGCAGCTTGTATGTCCAGCTGCCAGAATCAGCAGAGACTGATATCTAGGGTGAGAAGCTGGAGACACTGACTGTCTAAAACCAGATTCTGGAGGAATCCATACTGTACATACATATACATTTTACACTCCCCACTAATAGGTCTGAATGCTGAGCAGCCAGCAAGGGGAGCAGGAGGTGGTCACTGGTGCTGTTCATGTTTGCATGGGTACTGAGTGTGTCTGGCCATATATATAAGATATACATATGTTGCATATGTGTGTGTCTGTATATGTCCACCTACTAGCACCATTCTGTAGGGATAGAGCCCAGCCCTGCTGCTGTTTGGACCCAAGGACACAGAGCTGTGGCTGCTGAATTCAGGCTCCCTGTAAGATCTGGTAGATCCCTAGAAAGGTGTTTGCCCATCATGGGCAAACTAACATTTATTTGGAAATAGATGAGCATAACAGAAGTGGCAATTCTTCACCAGCTGTCGGTGTCATGATCCTCTCACAGTACCTGTGGCATAGACAGAAAGCCCAGACTGAAAGACTGTCATGGCAGTCTCCAAAGGATCTTTTGTTTAGAAATAGCCAAAAGACATTTTTGTTAATCAAAAAAGGATGCTAACTGCCTAGCACCTGCTCTTGTGGTCTTGTCTCTTTTACCTTGGCTACACAAAATAGCACATTCTTCTATTTATCACCAAAAAGGGAAGTAAAGGAAGGATTTCCAGTCAAACCACTGCACCACAGCACTGACTTGTACTTTTTTTTTTTTCTAGTTAAAAAAAATCCGCTTCAGGATATACAGATATCTAAGGAAACACACCCTCCTGTGTAAGAATACTGAATGATTTTAACATAATTTATGTCCTACTCCATCTCTCCCGACTCTTGTCGGTAGGAGAACTTTAAGAGAATGGGAAACTTAAGAGCCACAGGTGATCAGGGTTTATTGCTCAATTCAAATTATTATCAACTCAAAGACAGATAATCTGATCTGCCTCACAAGAGCCTTGCACTTCACCTACCTCAACAGAGATACCTCTAATTTGTACCAAAACAAGATCAGCATCAGGTGCCTGGTTTCCAGCAACAAAATGTCCCACAGCACCAAGACAATATAATAAAGTGTCATATACTACCTACACTTGAGGCAAAGTCCTTCTGCTAAGGAGACAATAAATGACCAGAGACAATTACAGCTGTTAGCTTCATGTTTGGCATTTTCTCTGTATGGAAAAAACATCTTTTTTGGGAATGTGGACAGTAGCTGATATGTGCCCCTCCAGGACAGGTCCCACATCATGCAAAACAACAGCATTGGCTGAATAAGGAGAGCCTTACAAAGACATCATGAATTAGCAGAAAACTAGTTTGGAAAGATAAGATATTAAACAATTTCTACGGGGAATAAGAACACTGGAGATTATTTACTTTGCTTTAATTACTTTGGCACACTGCTAGATTAGTTTTTGTACGCTACTAGATTTTCATACCATCATTTTCTAAATGCAAAGAAGCAAGTTCATGTTCTGAATATTTAAAGTTCACATATTCATATTATCTTGTCCTGTGCTGGAGTTTCTGCTGCTTCATTCATAAATAAGAGGGTTACAGCTTCACTTTAAAAAATTAATATTATTACAGTGATGCAAGCAGCAACCTTAATTCCTAGGTACACCTGTTTTGACAAGGATCTATTGTTAACGTATACAATACTGAAACAAGGATATTCATCAAGTTTCACTGATGCTTTTGATCTAGACCACATCAGGTCATCCTCCACTCTCTTGGAACACTTTACGTTGATGGAAAACTGATAATAAGCCTATTTCCAGAGGGTTATAACTTATGAAAATATAGTGTAACGTTTGAAAGAAGTTTCCCTGAAAGCTTTATGAAGTGTTTAATAGGCTCTATAGTTACGGACCATATTACTGCACAACACTAATAAAACAGCAGTTTTAGACTCTCCATTAAATAGAGCACAAAGAAACCTGTGATAAAAAAAAACACAAAAACACACCACCAAACCACTTGTCCCTCTGTTTTAATACTAATATGAGATTTATGAGAGCCTGTGCAAAAGATTTAATTGGCTGAAATAAAGATCTTGTCTTCTCCTTTAGTTTTCCTATTACAAACTCTCTTAAGAATGCCATTTACAAGAAATCCAAAATTTCCTGCCTTGAAGAGAGCTGTCTGTAACTAAAACCACCACAAACACTACCATTTTAATACATTTAAATGTGTAACAGCCTATTCAAGAAAAAAGCTCAGTTAACAACAACAGGAGTTTTATCTGAAATTTCCTCAAACTAATTTTCCACATTTTATTTCACACTAAGAGGTTTGGCCACAGGTATTCTTAAAGAGCTTTAGACTTCCCTGCAGCACTGACAGAGCAAGGATTTCACTTTTTATTCTCTGTGTGTGCAGTATCTAAGACAGTAAGGCCCACTATTATAGCTCCTCCACAAACCTAATATTCATTATTTTGGGAATTTTTATGATAATAGTAAAATAAATACTGACCAAACAATAAATACCCATGCACTCATAAAAAAATTAAATTGCAGTGTATCCCACAGATGCCTGAAGGATTACACCACACAACATGACAGCGGAGTTAATTTAAAACCAACTGGGAGAAATTAAAAGGCTCAGGTTAATTATTGCTTTACAGCTGGGCTGGAGGCATGAAAAACACGGCAACTGAGAAGAGTTTGGAGATAAGCAAACAGTTTGAGCTTGTTTCCTCCCTACTTCTTGTCTGCTGTCAGTCAGGGCACCATGACAGGGCTCTTCAGTAAGCAAAGAGGCCACTTCAGATGTCCCTCTCTCCCAACAGCTCGACTCTTTGCTCCACTCATCACTGTACTTCCCATGCCCAAAACCCCAGGTGCCTGTCCTTTGTGGCACAAAGCAAAGAGGGAGCCTCACCAAGCAAGTTGCTGAGATCCTTTGCTCCGACTGCTATCATACTGGGGGAGAAGGTAAATCTAGGTAAGACAAGCGAAACAAGGCAGCAGTATAAAAATGACAATTTGTAAAGATGTGGAAGAAAATGGTTCATTGTCAAGGCAAAGGAAAACACCAGAAGCAGACAAAGGCTCCAGGAGATGGACACTTATGGGGTTCTTAAAGAAATGTGAGTTTTGCAGCATTAAGCGATAAAAACCTGAAGCAAAACTACCAATTTACTGGGCTACAACAAGAAAAGGGGGAAAGAATGAGCTCATAAAGATAGCCATATATGTAGTTTTTAATATAAATAAATATGAAAATAGTTACAGCTAATATCTTGTTACATGATACTAAAAAGAAAACATTTGCTATAAACACGCAAATATTTGTTTGTATCTGTTTGCTGCATAGGAAACAGGTACCTTACCAGAGACCCATTTAAATTTTGATGCAAAAGGATCCAGAGTCCTCAGACTGAAAGGATTCACATTTGGATAGCATAAGAGGGTATATTCTCCAGCAAAGTTTAAGAACTCAGGAGAGGATCAGAAATACTTTTGGATTTTTTAATGAGAGCTAGAAGACAAAAATCTATCCATTACATAAAGTTTTTTCCAAGTAGGAAAAATAAATTATCTCTAAATTAGCAGGTCTTCCTGAAGAAATTAGCAGATCAGATACCAAGATACTTCCTTGCTAAGAGAGCAGATAACTCAGTTACCAGTCAGGCATCTCTGAAATGGCTGTAACACATAAAGGGGACCAAACCTTGGCTGATGCACTAGCACCTGGTGCCATGAATATGCATGCGTATATATAGAGGGCATTCAGAGTTTGGAGACAAATCTACCACTTAATATCTCCTGGGAAGCATATATGTTCTGGATCTCACTTGGTCAGGGGGTCAGAGGAAAACCAGACAAGTCAAAGACCAGGGAAAGATTAAGGGGGATATCCTTCTGCAGGAACTCTGAAAGAACAGGAGGAAAAGGTCTCTGGAGTTAGCCATCCGCTAAGAACGGGGAACTGCAAGTTTGTGGTTTAATTTCTGGCTTTTTTATAGTTGAATACTAAAATCTGTGTCAAAATCAATGGCTTGCAGCTGATTCAAGGACAGCAGCAATTGTCTTCTCTGACAAAACATGCATTTGCAAGGCCTTACAGAAGGCAGCCTAAAGGTTCTGGTTACCTTAAAATTCATCACTTACACACTTTTTTTTTTCCTATGTTTAAAATAAAATTTAAAGTCTCTATTCCTCTTTAATTTAAATTTGCAAGCCTGAATGCCAAAGGGGCTTAGTTTGATCAGCAGACTCTCCAGATTCCTTGAATATGCACCTCAGCCAGGAACCTCTTCACATTTCTAGCAGAGCTGCATGATGCTCTAGAGGAGTGGTCTCCTGCTCACCATGATGTTTGGTGGCAGAGTTCAGTCTTTCTATTGACAACAAATGATCTAGAGTTGGGCATGAGTTGCCAAGGAGAGCACAGCAATTTCTCATTGCTAATCCCAACAGTAGCACTGACTCTGATTAGCTCTCAGAGGAATCTGGTTAAAGATTGTGTGTCTCCAAATGAACAAAAAAAAAAAATCATCAACAGGTGATGCTGTACTTCTGGGGATATAGAACTTCAAGGACAGCTTTATTTTGTCTCTGTCATGTTATGCTGTTGTAGATATATCAACAGATATAACACACTACTGTAGATTTCCATTTGATAGTGTTTTCAGGTTTATTTACAAAGATTAAAAATTCCTGTAGCATTAATTATAAATTTCTATGTATAGTAATCTAAAGAAACTTCAAAAACAGTAACGTATCTGCTCTACAAGAAAAAACAACCACAAAACAAATGCATGCAACAGTGATCTCCAATTCCCAACCAAACTATTTCACAAAGGCTTATCCCTCAAAGTACATATATGTTACATTTGAGGATTTTTTTTGAAAAAGAAATATTTTTAAGTTGCATTATATTATACTTTAGTCTCAGAAACAAGTTAATTTCTGGAGAAAATTACATACAAGATGAGGGTGAGGAACTAATTTTTTTTCCAGTCTTACAAAGAAAACACTAAAGAGACACTTTACTATTATCTATAGCTACCTAACTGGAGGGTATAAAGAAGATGAAGCCAAACTCTTCCCAAAGATGCAAAATGATAACACAAAAGGCAATAAAGATAATTTACAGTAATGGACATTCTCACCAAATTTATAGGCAGGAGGGAAAAATGCCATGAGATGGGTCATACAGTAGAATGGGTACCCACAGAAGCTGGGATCTCTATCCTCGGAGCTGCTCAAAATCCAACAATGCTCTGAGCAACTTGATCTATTTGGTCATACTTTGAGCAGAGGTTGGACCGGATGGCCTCCAGAGATCCATTCCTGCATAAAATAGTTCTGATTCTATGATTGTGAGCAGGAAGAAAAAAACCACTTGTGAGAAAAAGGCTGTTCAAAGAGCCTTGATCTTTTGTGATGTCTCTCTTTATCACTGTAAAAAAACAAATAATGTAAAAATACAGCCATTTACTGCTGCTAATAACCTTCTGCATCTAGCACAATAGAAACACACCTCTATTATATAAATCATATTGACAGAACATTAGGTCTTTAAACAACACAGTGAACACCAGAGGTCATGCAGGAAAGTCATCCTTCAGGCTGTTATTAATAGGAATTGAAACTGCAATGTGCATCCTCCCACTAATTCCATTTGATTAGACATGTCATAAGCACATGCAGGCCCTTTGAGCCATGAAAAGGGAAAGGCCCCCACTTTTCACATCTCCTCCTAGCACTGGCAGACTGAGCAGTTCAAAGAGAAAAATGACACAATTTCATAATGTGAGACTCCCAGCTGATGATGGGCAATACCCAAGATTGAGATGGAGTCTTTAGAGCTAAAAGCTGGTGTGTTACAAATGAGCTAAAGGGAAGGACTTTATACATATAAGAAAGGAGACAAAAGTGGTTTAAAATTATTGGGTATCAGGTCCAGAAGAGACAATCAAATATGTATTTGCCCCAAGTTTATAATGTCACTTCTCTTTTATCCAGCTTTCAAGAAATATCCTCCATCGGAAGTAATTTGGCCCTATACAAAGGGTCTGAACACTACTCAATCTGGCTGTGGTCCCACCTTGCCATCATGAAGGTCCATGCTCAAAGCATTGCTCCCCTCTTGAGATGGTAACACCAGAGAATTAACTCCAGCTGTTCTAAATGTCAGCACTGTTAACTATTTCACTGCCGCTCACAATAGATACTGTGCTATTTCCCCTATATCTGCTGGCAAGCCGAAAGTCACAGCTGCCAAAACCACAAGGTTCAAACCTTCCCACTGCAGGGGAATTTCTTTAACATAACACCCACTCCTCCTAAAATCAAGCAAACCTAAAGTCTGGCACCATGACCTCATCAGGACAATGTAAAATCAATTTATTCAAATGGAAAATAAATACAAGTATCCTAGCTGTAATACCACATCTCATTTATGAAATCCTGGTATCATGAAATTCTAAAGTGAGATGTAGTTCTCAGGCTGCCACATCAAAGTGTGGCTGATTTCTAAACCCTTGATGAGGAAACCAGTTTGAGCACAAGAAACCTGGGTTAAGAGTTGCAGGGCTCTTACTTGCGCTGTCACAAGTGCTGACTGAAATTGTGCTGAAATGGAACTGGAAGATCAAAGTAGTAAGCTTTACAGTGACATCTGAAAGGCAGCATTCCAGTCCTGGGCAATAAACAAAGAGGTTGGGAAAGTCTCATCTCCAACACAAACAGGCTCCAGCTTAGGAGCACTAAAGAGCAGAAATACAGTGGATGATGTCAACTTACTGTTACAACAGTCACTGCCAGTGGCACCGCTGCAGAAACACTGAAAGAACTCGCTAGGTCTATAAATAAAGAGGTTTTTAACTCTTCATATTTCTGATGAGACATTTTTCTATTTTAGACTTTAAAGATGCTGAGGAATTCCTGAGGCTTCCTTAGCAAGTGGGCAGTACTGTGTAACCAAACGGATGACAGGGAGTTTACCTCATGAAAAAGAGGAAGTTATCTTTACACACTGATTTCTTATATTAACTGGAAAATACGTGGATTGGTGTGGGGCAGAGAGAAGCAACAAAATCCTGTGCGGATGCAGAAGAGGAATGGCATTGAGAAGGGTCTAAAAGCTACTTGAAATAAACTACGAACATAAAGAAGAGTGAATGAGTCTACTGAAGTTCTATGTGCCCACACTGTAAAATTGGAAACAAACTGGAGATATCTAAAGAAACCTATTTATCTGGAGTAACAACCACCCATGTGCCTAAACCGCAAATATAAAGAGGTAGTGCTCTTTCAGAAGAATTGGCAGGGGGAAAAGGGTACTGCATCATGCATCAGGAACATACACAACTGATGTAGTTCCAGGCCAGAAGGAAATTCAGATCTTGGGGAAACTTCCATGTAACGATTACAAAGTTAGAGCTGAAAAAAGCAGCACTGCTCCCACGGTGGGGATCTATTGCAAACCACCAAGCCAGGGAAATCAGGGAGAAAAGTTTTTGAAACAACTGGCAGAATCATCTGGAGTACAGGACTGGAATAACATGTATTTTAACTACTCCCACATCTGGGAGTAGTTGAGAAAGAAATACATCAGGACATTTTGTTCAGCAAAAATTCAGAATAAACTGAAGTGGGCTTTTGATATAAAAGGTAAGGCGAGCAGCTAGTAAAGGGAGGATGGAAATAGTATGGCTAATCTAATGTCACTATAAAGTAAGAGTTCATAAGATCAAGGATGCAAAACCACAAAACAGCAAAGCATTTTTCAACAGCAGGCTTAAATAAATCATTAAAGTACTAACATGGGTGCTGTCTATTTGAAGAAACACTCAGAAAACAATCGCTGCAATCACAAAGGAGCAGCATATTGAGTAGGGCTCCACAGGGTTGTGTTTCAGGTCCAGTGCCATTCAATATTTATGTCAATGGCTTCAGCAGTGGAATAGCAGATATGGTTATGAAATTCACAGATGATGCTGAGCTGTAAGAGACTGCAAGTATCTTTGAAGGCAGGATTAGAATTCAAAATTATATGGGTAAATTGGAGAGATGGAATGGGATTCAGGTCCAGATTGTAAACAAATTATTTTTACAGTTAATGGAGGACAAGTCAATACAGTCATTGATGTTTGGGGACTCTAACGAGACTCTTCAGCTGACTCTCAGTAAGACATGTCCAATTGGCCAGGCTCCATTGACTAGAGTGGGAGTTTAGTGACCTAGCTAACATATGATGTACATTTAGGCACCTACATTCAAATGGTTATAACCTGAAGCTGGATCCAATCTACAGTTTGAGGGCAGCATAGGAGTCAATTAGTAGGAATACATGCAAGATACTTGGGTATCTTGATAATTAACTGTATAATGACCTGTATAAATAATAAACTGTATAAATGCAGGAGGAGGAACCATTTCTTCAGTTGTATTTCTGTAGGAAAGGATCTCCAGTAAAGAATGTCTATCTTACTGTTGCATACATTTAAAACACACTAACAGAATTATGGCACTATAGGCAGTGAGATGCATGAAGTAATCCTCTCTAAACAGAGCTGTCTTACATTCAGTTTGGGGCATCGTGCTCCAAGAAAGGTGCAGAACAACTGCAGAGACAGATTTCTAGAAAACATAACCTCTGAGGAAACACAGATAAAAGTAAGGATCATTTAGTGTATGAAAAAGGACATCATGAAGGAACTCTAAGTTGCTGTATAACAAACTGGCTGCTGAAAACAGGAGGAGACATGAAAGAAAGGGTGACAAGTAATGTGTTCAAACTGCAGCAAGGGAGATTTTTACTTTCTAACAGTAAGAACAATGCAACACTAGAATAGAAGGGGTTTAAGAACAAAGCAGAAATCTGCCAGAATATAACTGATCCTGGCTTGGGATACCAGGATATCCTAGGAGACCTCTGATTGTCTTTTCCATGAGTGCTCTCACTGGTTAACAAATTTCAGAGTTACTCATCCCTGGGTCTGCACAATCATGTGTGTCAATGACGTTCAGTAATTCCCAGGGATAGTTCACAAAGGAACATCTGTCAGATTGATTTTTTTTTTTCCCCCAGCAATTTGTAAGGGTTAGAACTTGTGGCAGACACACAGTGATTGCCACATTTCCACACAGTATGCCTCTTAGTGTCCCAACAGACCTCCGGAAATATTACTAACAGCAAAGATGCTGTAGAGCTCCACAAAAGGAGATCCACAAAGCTCCCTTATACCTTCTACCAAAGGCAGACAAGAAATTGTATCAGTACTGGTCAAAATCATACCTATGTGGCAGGTCCTTTTATCTTACTCATAAGTAAGTCTCTGAAGTGAAGCCATAACAATTCAACACTATGATTCTTGACCAGCTATCTCCCTGGCCCGGTTCACTTCCTTCACAAAAGCTACTGTGACTGAATAATCTAGCTCCCCTTAATTTAAGGCAGACATTCTTATTAATTCAGTGACAATGGTTACCTCTCATATCTTTTATGAGAGGTATGTACTAGAAAGACTGAAGTAACAGATCTAACTCAGACATTGCACCAATATACATTATGCTTCACTTTACCATGATTTTCATAGGTCAAAATCTTGCAACTATTGCAGTCAGGTGATGTATGTGATACAAGTGGGAAAACCCTTACAGAGTTCTTACAATAACCACACCTTATTGCCCAACCAAAGCTGTCAAAAGATGGAGTCTGTGAGTGTTTTCAAGAGTACTAATACACTGCAAAAGGGAAAAAAAATAAATAAAAAAAGAAAACACACCAACAAAAAAAAAAAAAAAAAAAAAAAAAAAAAAAACCAAATCAAAACCAAACTTGGCAAATTATCTTCTGGTTGTTGTTGTTGCTTTATCCACTATATGCAATATAAGTTTTACTGCAGGTGTCAAAAATATGGTTGCACGGGCAATCAAAATTTCAGAAAGGAATCCAGTCCAATGAGGCAGAGTTGCTGTATTTGCCAAATACCTGCCCTGAAGAACAAACTCACCTATTTAATAGTAAGGAATGCAAATGTCACCATAAAAATTTTACCGAGTCCTAAAGTCAAGGGCAATGCTGGAACAGGAAATAACTTTAATAATGTTTTAAAAAGATGGTGTATTTTACACAGACTGCTTCTGAGGAAACCATCCTGACAAATCTTATCTAGTCTTCATAAACCCTTTTGGATGCACTTTCAAGAATATTTGAAAAAATAATCAGTAATATTTTCCTACAACAAAGACACACGACCATATGCTGAAAGATCGAGATCAAACAGAGTGCTGAGAACTGAACTTGTCCTCACCCCAACTGTTTATAAAATTCAGGACCTAATAATTTACTCTTTTTTTTTTTTTTCAGTATGAGCAAAAAACTTTAAGAGGTCTTCAGCATTTACATTTCAGACTGACAAAGAGGGTCTTCTTCACTGACCTTATTTATTTTAAAATATTCAATACACTTCAAACACTCCAGGATATTCCTGCTAAAGTTAAGTGATGAAATTTATACAGCTCCATAGAAAGACATTGCAATGCCTCATTAACTCTTTCTTCCTCCCCAGGAATGTTCTCTCCAACAGCTATATACATATCTATACATATACATTGAGACTTTATTTTCAGTTTTCTTAGAATTAATTCAGTTCATTAACTTCTGAATACCTCAC
Source organism: Megaceryle torquata (assembly GCA_024611175.1). NCBI lineage: Eukaryota > Metazoa > Chordata > Aves > Coraciiformes > Cerylidae > Megaceryle > Megaceryle torquata. The sequence continues at coordinate 20,018 of JANIJG010023021.1, forward strand.
ACAAACCCCTGCAAGCAGCCTAAGTCCTTCTTTAGCCAGTTTGATGAAACTCATACACTAAGGACACAGCAGGAGGTCACTATGATCAGGTGAATTCACTGCCTTATCATAATGATAAGGTCTGGATGTGAAAATGTAAAGTAACAATTCAATCTCAATCAACTATCCAGTATAGTTCCTTCTTCCTTCCCTAGTCCCATGTTTCCAGATAGGAGATACTGGATAAGCTCAGATTAAGGTACTGATAAAAGATAAAAAGTCCTGAGAACTAAGAGGAGATGGACTTCATATGCTAAAGAGAGAAAGAATACCTTTGTAAACAGGCTTGCTGCCAAGTGGAGAAACCTTTAAGCTTTGGACATGACAGGGTGGAACCTAAATACAGAGGTAAGTGAGGAAGCAGCAGAGATAAAGGGAAGTGCATGCTGAAGGAGGCCATGAGACAGGGCATTCAGACTTCTCAAACAGCTGTACATCATCGGATAGAGCCTGAGCAATAAACAGGCAGAACTGGAAGTCTGTGTGTGATAACAGAGCCATGGCATGATCAGAACCACAGATCTGGGTTAGCATACAGTACCAGAGTATGGTCATAGATGAAGGCTGTTTGAGAAGGAAAGACAAAAGACAAAAAGAAGAGTGAGTTGTGCTTTCTGTAAAAAAAGTCCTTCAACTGCACAACACTCCAGTGGATGAAACCATCTCACCAATGCATGCCAATGAAAGCCTGGCTAACATGAAGCAGTGGCACCACTAGTCCTACTTTGAGCAGGAAAATTGACTACATACCTCCAGAGGTCTCTCACAGTGAGCATTTCTATGAAGCTATGGGGAAACTCAGTCTGTTGATTTTGCCAGCAAAATCCATGGATTTTAAGCTCTTTTTGAGTTGTTTGTTGGTTTTTTTTTTTCCTCTTTGCTTATTTTTATATATTGTCCAACCTCTGAATGTAGGATTGGATCATTTTGGCTGTACTGCAGGTGAGTTCAATCAACAGAGCAGAAAGGAGGAAAAACAGGATGCTAAGCCACCTGGAGAGCCCCTCCTTGTCCAACCCTGATGTTCAGCAGACAGAGGGAAAGGGCTAGCAGAAGTGAAAAATACCTGCTTTAGTCCAGTGATGGTCCCTTACAGATTCTGATTTTTCAGCTCTCCTTTCAGACCGTATTCAAGGGACCCTTTCATATTTTTCTGCAGCACTGACCAGGGTTCAGCCCTTCACAATATTCACTAACAAATCCCTGATACAAATATGAGACACAAAGCAAATACATACAATAAAATAAATGTCTCAACATGACCCTTCTGACTCAGAGACCCCAGTTATTCTATTTTTTTCTAATTGGATATTATATTACAGTCACCAGTATATTAATAAAGTAGAACTTATTAAAACGAGAATAGCTGCATAAAGGACATAGAATCTTATATTCTTTATCAAAGATATGGTGGTTTTTCTACTCACTAGCACAAAAAAGTTACTTTATCTTCCACAAATTACTAAGATTTGGTGTAAATTCTGTTTTGCGGTTGTTTTATTCAGGAAAATTTATAGTTTTATTCTTATTTACTGACAAAGATTCTTTAGAAAGTATTGCTGGAAACATCACTTATGGTTTTTTCAACATCCTGACCTGCCATTTTACAAGTTAGAGTACTGAACAGAGTTTGTTCCCTTAGTCTATCCATGAACAAGTCTGGGACGACAACAAATGGCTAATCTCTTGCCCAAAATTGTTATTCCATGTATTTGTTTCCAGATGTCCCTTGGGACCTTCCTTCTATACACAAATAAAACAAAACATCTCTTAGACTTAAGTTTCACCCAGCAAAAGAAATTCTCTCAGCAACTGAAACAATAATTGGTTTGCTTTTTGTCATGGTTTAGGCCAACAACAAAGGACCACACGGCCATTCTCCTACTCCTCCCGCCCACAGTGGGATGGGAAGAAGAAAATATAACAACAGACTCGTGGGTCAAGACAAGAACAGGGAGATATCACTCATCAGCTATGGCCACAGGCAAAACAGACTTGACTTGGGGAAAAAAAAGATATCCCTTGAATTGGTTACAAAACAAATCAGAGTAGGATAATAAGAAGCATGACAGTCTTAAAAACACCTTCCCCCCACCTCTTTCTTCCTCCCAAACTCAGCTCTGCTCCCGAATTCTCTACCCCCTCCCTGCACAGAGAGGCAGGGAATGGGGGGGTGCAGTCATTTTGTCACATTGCTCCTTCCTCCTCAGGGGGAGGACTTCTCACACTCTGCTCCAGTGTGGGATCCCACCCATGAGAGACAGTGCTCCACAAACTTACCAAAAGCAAATCCTTCCCACAATCTGCAGCTCTTCACAAACTGCTCCCGTGCGGGTCCCTTCCCCATGGTTCAGTCATTTCAGAAACTGCTCCATTATGGGCTTCCCTCAGAGTCACAGCCTTCTTCAGGCACAGCCACCCCTGTGTGGGGTTCTTCCTAGGCTGCAGGTGGGCATCTGCTCCAGCATCAACCTCCATGGGCTGCAGGTGGGCATCTGCTCCAGCATCAACCTCCATGGGCTGCAGGTGGGCATCTGCTCCACCATCAACCTCCATGGGCTGCAGGTGGGCATCTGCTCCACCATCAACCTCCATGGGCTGCAGGTGGACAGCCAGTCTCATCATGGTCTTCACAATGGGCAGCTGGAGAATCTCTGCTCCAAAACACCTATCCCCTCCTTCACTGACTGACCTTGATATCTGCATAGGTGTTTCTCTCACATCCCTCTCCTCTGTATATATTTTTTCTTTCCCCTCTGAAATATCACAGAGGCCCTACAACCATTGCTGACTGGCTCAGCATTGACCAGAGGTGGGTCCAACTTGGAGCAGGGAAAGCTTCTAGCAGCTTCCCACAGGACCCATCCCTGTAGCCCCTTCCCCACTAAAAGAAATCCCACCACACAAACCCAATACTTTTTTTAGCATAAATTCTGCTCTAAACACATATTTTAACATACATTGTCAGTTCTTCTTCACTCTTCATTGCAATAGCTTTGTGCCAGTTTGCATAAGCTGACAATCTAGATCCTAGAAATTAGGGAAATAATTAAAAAATAAAATAAAGTGAATTCTAATGTACTCCTTCTCTTCCTGAATATGGCTGATATCCCAGGGGAAGCTGTTCTCCCTGTTCTGTAAAGTCTGCATTGCAGAAGTCATCATTAAAGAGAAGAAACAAAAGTGCTCGTCACCTCTGAAAAAATAATGTATTTACTTAGCTACCAATATGATTTATGCAAAAGTTGTGATCTATGGCTACTTGCAGTACAGGATGATCTGGAGAGAATTTAAATGTTGTTGTTGTTGTTCTCATGGTTGTCTTTAAGCTGTTAAGAGTTTATTCTCATCTAAATTACAGCACCTCAGTAAGTTTGTAGCCTTCTGAGTCATATTGCTCCCTAAAGCACATGCTACTCCAAATCAGTTTTCATCAGTCTTTTAAAAGTTGCTCAATTCCAAATGTTTTTGGGGATAAAGTCAGCTGTCTTTGAAAATTCTCTCCAAATATACTATATATCCTAGGTTCTTGCATTGTAGATACTTAGTAACATATATATGAAAGCTTCATGACTATTTTACCTTTAAGGTCCTTCCTAATCCAATCAATGCCAAATATTAAGTGGCCTCCTCCTTCTCCACCAATTTACTGGGGGGGGGATTAATTCAAAGCAGCTCTGCCCTTAACTTCCTTCCATCCATGCCTTATCTCTGCACAGTATCAGCAAACAGCAATTCCCAGTGGATGATCCATAAATCTAGCATCTCTGCTCTTGGCTTGCCTTTTACTGTCCACATTAAATCCTCTTCCTCTGATGCTAACATCCTCCTTTGCAGTTTTCTCCCTCTTCCTCCCCTATGAGATGTCTTTCTTAAGACCAGAATGAGTAAAACAAAGCAGGTAACACCTCACCCAAGCTCAGCATTCCATATCCTCCTCTAGTCACTCTGGACAATATCACTGTCTTGCCCGTCATGCAAACCACAACAGGGATGACATACTCAACTCAGATAGTTTCTTAAATCCCAATTATATATCAGTTCAGAGGATTTGTTCTACATAACTCTCTCTTTGATATGGCTTTTTCTATCCATTCACGCAACTTATGTTCCCGGCCAAGCTCTCATCAGATCCATCATTACAAGCATCCCCTTCTCTATACTTCTCACACACAATCTTGCCTGTTGCAAAGGTTGTTTTCCGTTGTCATTCACTGTAACAACCACGCCACTCCTCTTCGCTTTCGGCACATCCCGTATAATTTGTTCTCACTTCTAAGGCTCTTTACTGCTCATCTCACGCGTGATGGATGTATTTTCTCACTTTTTATGGTGATGTCAACTTTTCCAATAATGCCAGCTTCCACTGTCTACTAGCTAAACATTTCCAAGCAGAGTCCACTAAAATATGATTTGCTGAGATGCCTCCAAAATACCTTTTTCTCAGTGTGCTGAAAACTGCTGCCTATCATGCTGGTCAGTACTGTCTCATCATTCCCTTGTACTCCTCCAGTCTGTCCAAAGCCATCTGTTACATCTCACCTCCTTTGGTTGCTTTCCTAAATAGCTTACGTACAACTCCGTTTTGTGTCCACATAAAGAGAGAACCCTCCATCACAATTCAGGTTCCTAGATACCAAGGCAAATAAAAACTATTGGTAGTCCATAGGATTTCAGACACAGGAATAAGGAAATGAGGATTACTGTATTTGAGGCACCGAGAAGCAACCAGATGACAACAGTGTCAAAAGGCAAGACTGTTTTTGTTAACGCTCTTCTCAAAACTTAACCACTTAGTTTTCTTGGTGGCACATTCCTGAAATTCAGACCACAGCAAACAAGGTACATAACACCTCTAATATACATGCATCGAGTATTTTATAAAATACATGTACTGTACACATATATCCACATACATACATAGATATTTGTGGCTACATATACACATGCAATCTCAGAAAAGCAAAAACTGATGAATTTGAAGTATACTCTTGCTTTACATTTCAGCATATATCTTTTAAAGATAGCAACATATTTTCAAATCTCAGAAAGTGCAAAATCATCTCTACATTTAGTGTCATTTCAGATAAGCTCAGTTCCAGCTTAAGGGTAGACCAGCAGTGCTTCACCACTTCTGAACCAGCAGAAATTGTAGGAAGGTGAAACAAATTTATATCACAGTTTCATACATGACTAATTTTAAAACATTCTTAACCAGATTAAGTCTCATTATTTGCCAGCTTGGCAGGTCTTTCTTAAGGCAAGTAGCTTAATGACTGGTTAAGGACCTTGCAAGAATCACCAGACCCCATTTTTATCTGCTTGCAAATGACAAGTAGACAATATGATCTTTAACTTCACCTTACTCTCTCAGTTTTAACAATCCTTTCTTATACCTGTGTATATCTCTAGGTCTTCTTCCCTCACTGGCAGGCTGCACTGAATGTGTCACAGTCTGAGCCCAGGTCACTAAGCAGGAATGTCATACACTACCAACATAAATTACATTAAGCTGCACAAGGGCATGCATGTGTAGTAAAAGACAGCATACACTTAATTGGCTGTGTAAGACAGCCTGAGTTTAACTGTTTGCTTCATGAAGAAAATTCTCCTTCCATGAGGCACTAGGAAGCCTTCCCATCTCCCCTGTTTAGTTCCTTCTAAACCATTCTTCTATATATAAGAGAAGGGGGAAGAAGGTGACAAAACAGCAAGTGTTGAAAGGAAATATAAACAGCCTGGAACGATAATGGAAATTAAAAGAGTGAGAATAGGAACAAAATGCTGGAAGGTTTGGGATCTCCCTGGAGGACATGCAGCAGTGAGCAAGAGTATTTGAAATACTGTGCTAAATCCTGCACTAAAAGCCTTTATAGGTGTAGAGGTTACAGGTCACTGTCTGCTGTGGTGCACACTGCATGACCACACGTAACACATGTGTGCCCAAATGAACTACTATGAAATATTCAAAACACTGTTCCAAAAATACAGAACCACCACACATAAATACCTCTGGTCGGACACATGCATCCTCAGCATTTACAGACTTCCTCAATAATGCAGGTAGTTGTTTCACTTCCTTATGTTTTACTGGAATCCCAAGAGAATGCCTGAAGGCAAACGGCTTTCAGGCACAAAGTGTTTCTTTTTGTTACATCATTGCCATTGTGTTAAGCACTGGTTTTTGGTATAAAGTACATTGGCCACATTTACAAACAGAAAACAGAGATCAGCGGTGTGTATTCTCCAAACTGGCTAATGAGATCAAGGTAGCGAGGTAGGAGCACAGGAAGAAGAATACTGAAGTTCAATTTCTTTTTAATTAAATTACTTTGCCAATCTCCAAAGCTAATTTAGCAAAGTGCCCTGATCCACCGAGTATATATCTAGACATGAAGTGGTTAAAGTTATTGGGAAGCATGCCATATAAGATTATTGTCTGGTAAAAAGATGACCTTTATGGAACAGTTGCACAACAGAAGGTAGAGCTACTGAAAAGGAAAAAAAAATTTTTCCCATACAATAGCAATGTAATTAATAACACACATTACCAGCACTTCCCAAAGAGAAGCAAATAGTTGAATTTGTACCATCCACTTTAACATGCTGCTTTCTTTAAATAAGAATCAAAACTGGAGACAAACTGCATTTAACAGGAAACATTTCTGGTATTGAAAATGACAGGGAAATAAAGCACGCCAAGAAGTTGTGGGTTTGTTCTTTTTTAAAAGTCACCAAGTCAGAGAAAAATCTACATTCAATATTAATAGTTCAACACAAATCCACAACAGCATGCAACCAGAAAAATGAAAGGTAATGACAAATACTACATCTGACACTCTGTCCTCAACTAACCCTATTACGCCTAAGGACTATAGTGTACATAATATATAAGATCACACATTTTCTTGGACAGTAATGTAATCACCACCAACAAAATGAGCTGAATAGTTAATTATAAGACTCAGTTTTCAACTTTAACTCCTGCTTTGCTTTTCTGCTTTGTTTAGCCAAGCTACAGTGTTGGCTATAACTACTTTTTTCTGACTACATTTTTTGGAGAACAAAATAAAACAATAAAAATAGAAAACCAACACTGTACACATGAAAAAAAAATGTTGAGATCTACACGGGCTTAGGGACTTTTAATTAATATTGAGCATATTCACAGTAGATAGATGGACAGAAAAAAGAATGACATGCAAAGGTGGATGTATTTTTAAGTAGATTTCTGAAGGACATACATATATAATCAGTAAACATCTGTAACCCAACAAATTGGGTTTGGAATCCTCATGGCTCCTTATGCTCCACTTTAGGCACAGGACTGTTTCTCTACAGATCATCATTTGCTATAAAAAGGGGCAGAAAGCCTACCAGTGAGGACTGAGGAAATCACCATTCTTGTGGCAAAGACTGTAACTGCCTGTGCCTCTTCTCTTGCCCACACTCCAGCCAGCTCAACTATATAAGCATCATGTTGCTCTATTCAAAGTCTTCAATAATCCCCCATCTCCAAGGCATCATGAAAAGTCAGCTGCTGGCTGAAAAACTCGCAACTTCATGTGAGGTTCATTCAGGCCAAAAGGTATCATGTCAAAAAATGGCTTCAAATCTTTAATAGGACCTTAGCTTATACACTTGAGGTAGTTTGCAACCTGAGGTACATCTGTGTGAGTGCCTAGAACCAGCAATATGCCTACATGTTTGCTGAACTGAGCTCCAAGTCACACCAAGCCCATAAATAAAATAATAACCCTGACCTTATTAATCCTTTGAACTTCTCAGAAAGGCAGGTTTGAGCCTTGGTCTTCCTAGGAAACTAACCAACAACAACAACAAAATTAAAAAATAAAATAAATTCACAATCCACTGTTTATATAGATATATTTCTTCCTGAGACTTCATTACAAATGGCATGAGGTATATTTTGTAAGGTAAAATGCAGACGAAAACCTGAGAATTTCAGATTCAAGAGGCAGGAAGTGAGAATCTGGGGATGCTCCTGGCCCTGCCTACAGGTGAGGTCTGCTGGGCTTGCTCTCCTCTCATCCTTCCTTCTCATGCTGTAGCTACTGTAGAAGAAATATTTCTAAATAACTGCATCCTCACATCTGGATTTCACCAGCTTCCCACTGAACTCACAGCTATGAACCACATTGATCAAAGTACATAATTCCACAGATTCTTTCCTAACATTTCAGGGACAGTTCTTTCTTTCTCTTTGTGCATAACAGCAGCATTTCCAAATTTATAACCAACTGACATAGAAGAACTATGTTCACCTCCCCTGACAGTCACTAACACGTTACATTTGTAACCAGTCAGGCACTGTGGCAGAAGCCACAAGGTTTCTTAGCTTCTCTAAGGTAAGAAGCACAAGAAGAGGATGAGATGAACCTTCCCTGGTACTTCTCTCAGGAAACTGCTGCTTCCATGTTGAGGAAACCTAAGCTGAGCATTGAGAAACAACACAGTTTGCATTTCACTTCTCCCTCAACAGCTGTATATTGAGGCCAAAATTAATTTGGAAGGCTGGGAGGTAAATGATGGGGATGAGTGACACACTGCAGAATAACTGCTTCTGAATATCTGTGCAGCTCTTATCTCGAAACTCTGATGGAAGGGAGGAAATTCTCTTTCAACGGGGAGAAATGTATTCCTCTAAAACTTTCCTACTCTCCCCTCTGGCAGTAACACCTGGTCAGTAGCTACCCAGCCTAGTGCTGGAACTGTTCTCGCAAAGAGATCATTTCCAGTAAAGAAAATGTCACTTCCACAAGTCTCAAAACTGGCAAACATTTTTCCATTCACATAGAACTGGTCGGGAGAGGGCAGGGAAAGGCTTCTGATTCTCCTGAGATCACAGGTATGCCATGAGATGGTTCCTGTGACCAACCCCATGAATAACTGTTCATAACCACAGGTAATTTCTCAACAGCCTGCTTATCACACCAGGTCCTCTCATATACAGGCTGGACACATGCATGAGTGCTAGGATTTTTTCTTTTTTTTTTCTTTTCTTTTCCCAAAAACCCACTCAACTCTCACCCTTTTCTCAGGACTGCTACACATAACCCCCTTCACTTTTAGAATACTTAATTAATACTTCCAAATTTTAGTGGAAGCATTGACTAGAATTTTGTATACAAGAAAAAAAACCACAATATTCTAGATTCTACTTGATATTCACATGCACCCTGGGCAGCCACAGAATGACATATGAGCATAGCTGCAAAGCTGAGAAGGAAATGGTTCAGCCTTGTAAAATTAGCAGCTGCTGACCCATAACAAATTTGCAATAGCAGTGTTTTTCAACCTCGTTAATGGAGGAAGATATAGAAATA